>LD533050.1:101441-113681 GCA_001465055.1 Ptychodera flava | reverse complement strand
ATAAATCTGAAAATTTACTCTGAAAAAAAAAAATTGCACAGCTAATCTCAATTGGAAAAAAACATTTCAGAAATTTACAATAGTAAAAAAAAATGTTTCACAATTTCATTGTGACTACCCCCTCCCAAGGTCTAATGGTCCATCCTTTACACAAACACACGTAGATGGACAATTAGGAAGTTTTCGATTTCAGAAAGCACAGCACCCAATCACCCAACAAAGACATCGGAGTCAAAACTGCTCGGCTAAATCCCTACAATTTAAAGAAGTAGTTAAATAAGCGAGCGACACTGTCACATTGAAAAAAGATGGAAAAGGGTCAGACAGATAAACGAACAGAGAGAAACAAAGAGGGAGAGGTTATGTATGTATGTATGTATGTATGTATGTATGTATGTATGTATGTATGTATGTATGTATGTATGTATGCATCACTGTACCCTGCCTTTCGTATTTCCAAAGTACACTGCCATAGTTTGAAGCAATACTTCAACGTTAAACATAACGGGTAAATCAGATCATAGACCCTCGAGGGTCTATGATCAGACTCAAACTATATCAGCCTCGTATATGTTAATTTGGTAGTGAGTTTGTTGAAAAGTCTGGATGTGTTGGGTGTATTTTTACCACAGGCTTTCGTTCGCTGGATAATGTTTCTGAGAAGGACTATGTCCACCAGGCTAGTGCTTTAGACACATCTTCTAAGGTACGGCCAGACATCAGACGGTAGGTGACTAACCGTATTTTAGACAGACGAATGGAATATATCTTTTCTGAGTGTTGGCAATTGCAATTTGGGTGGAAACGTCAGAACGGACAGAACATGGACGTTCCCATGGCTGTGGTGCAAAAACTTAAAAGTCAAACCAAGCCGTAAAGGAATGGCGTTCATAAATAAAACTTTTGATGTTAATTTCGTTATGCAACCTGGCCATAAACGTCCATCAAGATTCCTGAAGGCCATTAATTATCGTTGCATTACGTCTTACGTCAAATCAGATGCAAATGTACATAGCTTGTACGCCAGAAAAAAGAACGGTCTGCAAGTAGTCATGTCGGGAAATGAAAAGACTTAGAATGTCATGGTTGAAGGTAAGATTTCTACCTTCTTTACGATAGTTTTGTTCTTTCCCCTATGTTTGTGTCAGATTTTGGCAAAGTGTGAAACATTGAGATACAATAGACTAAAGCTATACGAAACGTAAGAAAAGGTTGAGGATTAGGATAAAGTGAGAGATACACAGATATAACTAGTTTAGTTTTTTTAATCTTTCCGAGACCTAACGATGTCTAGTTGACTTACGCTGTGGAATCTACTGTTCAATATCTACTTCGTTAACATTACGAGCTAATATGTAAGTCATGCCTGAATATGTTAGGTCAATTATGCTGCTAAGATCGCACAATCCTCAAACACTGCACCACGAGATTTCCGTCAACGAGCGCGGTTATTGCTATTTACATAACATATACTCCAGATATATGAATAAAAAAATTTGAACTCGCAGAAAAAAAATCATAATGATATCTATTCATTCATTTTTGTAACTATCTGACACTGAAAAGAAATCCATTACAAAGCTCACTAGAAACACAAACGCTCAATTATGTAAGTTGGGAAGCAGATAATCCCAAATAGTTTATATTGAACATGCCCCGCAGCATGAGGCCGCTTGCCGATTTCGAGTGGAGCAAATGGTTACCTGCCATTTGAAAATAAATATACGATGTTCTGTCCATAACATTTTTGCATATATTACACATTCCCGCTGACAAACGCTTCATTGCAAGTTTAATCTTTTGATGCTTAAGTAAATCACATCAAAAACATTTTCTCCTTTATAATGCTATTCCAAGTTTTGAGGTACTGTAGGTAGCCTCTTAGATTGTGAACCATGAGAACCTACTGAGAGAAAACAATGGTTTTCGTTGTTTTACTACCAGCAGTCATGCATCTATAAAATTCACTGGGAGTCAAAACCTGTTGATCACATGTTAAAACAGAGAAAAAGTACGTTGAAAATCTTATAAAATAGTACTTATTCAAATTTACAAGTTACCAACCTTGGCATGACAACCAGACACGCTTAATCATCTATTGAAACCTTACTACCGAGTTTCTAGACTCCAACGTGAACGCATAAACTCATAATTAAAGTATTACCAATGTACGGTGATCATCAGTTACCATTTCGACGATGTCAACATCAAGGATAACGAAAACAGCAAACATATAACAAACGTTGAGGGTCAATGATAACAATCAAGGCACGATGTTGATTTGTCATTTTCTCAATGATGAGTACATTGAGGTTTAAGAAATAAACTTAAGGTATAATCTTAAATACAAAGTCAGCAAGCTTTATCGTATTATTGCTTGACTACACCGAGCGACATGATCGTATATGTAGCAATATTAAAACAGTCACTTGTTGAAATCGTGACAACAAACAAATTTCGGCAATGCAAAAAAGAATCCTAAGAGCCTAGCAATACAATTTAAGTAACATTTGCTGCAACTTTCAATATATTCATAATCTATGTTCAAGAAAACACACTTTATTATATTTTCTAATCACAGATAAATGTGATGAAGTAGAAACTATTAGACATGAGTCAAATGCATTCCGTAATATATAAAATGTGTAATTGCTGGCAACTTATATTTTAGTTAAAAGCAATAATATTGGGCAGTATATAAATTAATGCATGAGAGTACATACTAGACCTTTCATGTGATTTAAAGACTGGAACACGAAACAGTGCACTTCAGGAATAATTCAGATAGAAAGATCGAAAGTTTGAACTTCGAGATGCTATGAATATTTAGACTAACGACATCAACGCGGATAAATAGAGCAAATCTCTGAGAAAAGAGTAAGAACAGTCAGCGGACAAGCTGAAGCCCTTTTACTATGTCTTGCAGAAGTCATCAAAATAGCTTACTCCTCGTTTATGCGTTTGCTGGTGTGTTTTACAGTTTAAATTCATTTAAAAGCAGACATAAATATTTTGTTAGAGAATTAGAAAATCGACCTGTACCCTTATTCTTTCAAACAGAAAAGGGTTCGTTAGAAAACTATAACGCTTTTAGGTAGAATCTTATTTGTTTTACAGCTCTGACATCCCCTTTGATTAAAATTGTGTTAATCACGTAATTTTAAATGCTATTCTTTGAGGAATCTATGTCCCAATATTCAGCTCAGCCTGCAGTGCCCCAGAACCAAAGCGACAACGAAGCAGTGATTTCAGTGCTCTACGAAGTGACTTATCGTATCCGTAAACGAAGGGGTTTATTGCACAATTAACAAATGTCAACAAACGAGCTAGAAGTCCGTATCGGATAGTATCGACGCCAGCAGACGTTGAATATCTGTGTATCATGAGTGCTATAACATACGGCATCCATGTACACAAGTAGACCAACACGACCATTACCACCGTCATTGCCGCATTTAGTTCGCCTTTTGTTAGGGTGGGTGTGTCAGACACATTGTGAGTCAGATCCCGAATTTTTCTTGCTTGTCTTCGCACCAGCAGCGCTACGCGGCTGTTTGTGATGGTCATTGTGGTCAGCTGGATGAAGTATATTACGACAAGAAAAAAAGGTATGTAATAAGGATGGTCATTGTGGTCTGGGCACAAATTCATCACGTTCGTACAGTTTGCACTTTGATCTCGTGGTTTAATCGTCAGATTCACTATTAATGCAGGAACAAAGACGCCGATCCACACGAGGCCCATTGCTGTCAACAGTCTTTCTCTAGTGACAAGGGTATTGTATCGAAAGGGATAAAAAATATATATATACTTGTGAACGCTCAGTAGACATGTACTGATGAGGGTTACACCGGACAGTACAGCAGCGAATATTAAGTGAGCATCACATATGGTTTCAGGTAAAACAATGCCAAGAAGTGCTAATACTGGGATTGGGATGACAAAAACAGCGGCCGCGAAATCGGAAAGACTCAGATTCAGTAACAACAAGTAATGATTTCTTTCTCGTAGACTTCCATAAGCGAGTATGGTGACAATGACTATACCGTTGTTAATGGCAATGAAGATCGCCAGCAAGAAGAAGGGTAAAGCTTTCCATACTGCAGGTACACTCAGGCTGTCCAGGACATCCTTCAACAGTTCACAACGATTGTCGTCCCATCCTAGATTATCCATATTTTCAGGATCAGCTCAGACTCGTCCACTTTTCTAAAGACAAAATACACTCTCAAAAAAGAAATAATGATAGACAGTGTATGTTCTGTGTTCAATTATAGGCCCCCAAATCCAGGGTCTACCGTTCAATCAGAAGATGAAAATTCACGTCTGTTGTCAGGATCTCTTCAAGCACAGTGCTCAGTCATCGTTTGCGATGCTGTCTCCAAAATATTGTTGTTGTAGAACTTCCGAGAGTGTAACAGCAAATGCATACGATGGATGAAATTTGCTAAGCTCCGTGCGTATTGGTTGCAATGCTTTTACAGGAATTATGTGTAGTCCGTTTGTAATCCCACGAGTATCTGATAGTGTCAACCAAAGGCAAATTTCAAACTTCATACTATATATGTATGAAAAGTCGGTATTTTTTTGTAACCGTGGAAAGATAGGAGTCTTTTGTCGGACTGAAAGTCACGCCATCTGTGCTTTGTTCTCTAGGATCACTTTCTGTTTAATTGGTTAAGTAGCCAATCATCGAGGCGATATGCAAATAAGTACAGAAACAAATCCAATCACGTTTAGCTTTCTGTACGCCGTATGCCATGTTTGCCAATCAGGTATTCGGAGTTCGTAAGATTGACCCGTCAATCATTTTTGTTGCTGTCGAGACGACGGATTCAGACATTCAATTTCGCACTTTACCTATTCAATTTTAGAACTTTCGAAAAAGAATAATCTGAAAAATCTGATGACAAATACCTTATTTTAGGGATGTAATGACTCAAAACAATACAACAAGCTTGCAATCTTGACGACGCCGAAAGAACTGCTCGATTGTTTTACCTACCGGCTAATATTATGCGTATTGCAATCGCCGCTGGTACCTCTGATCACCGAGGAAGAAAGGCATCAGTGCTATCTAGAACGAACGCAATATGACACCGTAAAGTTTTAGCACAACGTCCTACAGTGAGTGTCGGAAGAAGGTGACGAGGCATTTTGTCGGTACGCGAGAAAATCAGCGTCAAGGTTGCGAGATCTTTTACGGCGATAGTGAGGTAGCTGCGGCCGCAATAGTACCCATAGACTTATAGCTTTTGCCTAAATACTCCCATGTCTTCCTATCTGCACCAGAGTTGCATTTAAATAATGATTGCATTACATCGCAAAGAATGTTATTTTTAATCGAAAATTCTTTATATTGTCTAGGTTCGAATCCACATCAGCATCACATTTAAAGAACGATGGCGACTCATCTCAAATTATCGAAAACCCCTGAAAGAATTCGTATCGTGTCATCGTATCAACGCTCGGTATATTGCGTCCGTATCATATTGTACTTTTGATTATACTGTATCGGCTATCCGATCGCCGCTGATCAGGCACCGTTTCAAGGAAAACTTTGCCAATATAAAGATATCGGTCCAAAAACAAGGAACGTCGCCATGAAGTAATTGAGTGTGAACCATGAACTTCTAGTGCTTCAGAAAGCAAACCGTCCGCAATCAATTACAAGACCCTGACACGTTGAGCCAAGTTCGAAGGGGTATTTTCGTCACTGTAACATTTAAATTGACTAATTATCGCCAAATGTGCTCCAACGTCGCAAATAAAATGCTCAGCACTTTTATACAGAGTGAAGCTTTTGTTCTTAATATTTTCATTGAAAAAGACAAAGCAAAAATTATTGACTACGCTAGAGATATCAGATATCTCACAGTGTATACATCATCTTAAGCTTGCATTGATAAATAAATTTTTACAACATATTAAAGTGATTTGACAAACGGAATCATGTTTACGTCCAATAATTCTCGGCCAAGATTAAAGATTGTTTAGTCGGCCAAAAGTTATATACCATGACCTGTTATATATAGTCCTATATTGCTATTACACGTTCTCACAATCAACAAATGTAGAGGGATGTTAGCTTGAATACTAATCGTTATATACTTTTACATAACGCTGCATTGGTGAAAAGGATGTTGTTCTTTGTTTTCCAATGAAACCAGGAACTGTAATTCTGATAGCAACTTGACAAGGCATTTAATAAATTACATTGTATTTAAGTTCCTCCTCAAAATATATGAAGACAAAGTGAATCGTTTACCAATTCATTTTGGCCAAGTTTAAAATGAACCAAAAGTTAACTGTGCTTCGACGTTATCGAATAAGATTTTGTGCTTACATTTGTGTAATAAACATTCAACCGAGTCAGAAATAATATGTTCGCCGCATTGCAATAATGGGGTACCCCAGTATCTCGAGACACAGACATTAAACAAAATATGTACATTATTCGGAAGGTATTAATATCCATCACCATCACCGCCAAATGAAAATAGACATTCGTCATCCCAGTTCCGACTGACGTGTTTCCTACATTTTACAATCGATGTATATCGCCAGTCATACTCTGATGTCAGAGATGAGAAGCTTATCTTCCTACATATTAAATGTATATTTAGTCAAGGCACACATAATATTTTTCGCCGGAGCTAAATTTGATCGCAACATTGTAGTTGCACGTTCTTCATGAGATGGCTGATTGCGACATGGACGCTATGCGAACTAAATAAGTTGAATGCAATGCAATGGGGTTACTTGCATATTTGAAACTTCACAGTCTGAAAAACAAACATGATTTGAAGCCCTATTCAAACTGACAGGATCAGCTTATCATATATTGAATCGCACTATACAAGGGCTAAAGGCGGGAACAAGTACCCGTTGTCAGAGATCTCACGTGCGACTATGACAGACTCTAATTAACTGAAGGATAAGTGATTTTACCCATACATTGTTTTCACTGACATGAAGCAAGCCATGTTTCCTCGTCACCAGTGACAAATTGAACCAAATAAAGTGTAGGACAGCTCTCCAAATTCATATCCTGTAAATGAAAGTATATATGTATATATGTATACATTTAAATGTTGTTAAATGTTGACTTTTAGGCTGTAATAAGTTTCGTGATAAACAATAATAGTGCTCTCTGTACAATTACAAGCCAAACTATAAATGAAGGCAACCATTACTTTAACAGCCATTGTCCCTTTTGTGATCACATAAGCAATGTTTTGAAATAGGGTGGCTTCCCTCATCTGCCCAGAAAACAATAGACAATTAACATATTTGTATAAAAGGGACATTAGATATACCTTTTGCCCAATCAAGTTTGGTTTTTTCTGTGTATCGACTTCATTTTTTTTTGTTTTACGCCCCACTGCATGACGAAATAACAAAATTCTGTCTAGCAAATACTCTCAATGTTATTGATGACCAATAGTCAGGACTTGAATTCAGTGTTACTGACTGTACACATATGGCTGTGCTGGACTTTTCATCTTGCTCAGGGAGTAGAACATGCAACTGCAGTTGATACACAGAAAAACCACCAAAAATTAGCCAAACGTTATAGCTCAAAATTGACAACTCAACATATATTTCATATCAATCAGAGACAGTTTCGTTTTGAGTCCCCCTTTAAGTCCCCAGTGGCGCCCTCCAAATCCTTTCAATCCCCCCAACGCACCCTTGATATTTTCAAGTCACCGCTATCAATTCTCCAGCCCCCTCTAAAGGTGTTTGTGAATGCAGCCTAAAGCAATAGATTTCGTTGTGTCCAGAATAAATCTTTTGATTTTATCATCTTGTGCATAATTGACATAATTGCCACAGTGCCTGTGACTTCTTACCTCTGACCATTATGATCTCAATTTTTAATGTCAGCGAATCCCTCCTCACACGTTAAGGTGTTGACCAGATATCCTGAGCTCTGGCAATTAACCCACTTTTCGGTCCTGGTTCAGTAAACGGGTCAATATGATTATGTTACACCTGAATCAACACCGTCACTAGCAATTTTCCGATGCCAGGGAGTGTGTGCATTTGACGTCTACACAAAACGATCATTGTGGGCACGCTGAGGAGAGGTAGGAGAGCAAGGATAGGTTCGATGTTAAATTTGAACCTGCCAAAGATGTGCGTAGACGCGTTATTTCGGCACTGGTAAACAAACAATGTACACCAGGAATGAAACCATCAGGAATATCTTAGGTCCTTATTTTTCATTGCGCATTGACTGTTTTAGCTTCATGTCTGGCATATCTCGGACATAAACCACTTCTGGTGTCTGATGACTCCAAATTAGTGTATGTTACAAATATAGCCAAAGCGGTTCTTGTGGAGCTGTAACAAAATTTTACAAGACTGGATTGCGTTTAATTAACGGCACTGTTTTAACGGCCGTATCTGTTTACACTTTTGTTAATGACTCTTAGACAGCGCCTTACCTTAAATCGACCATTTCCCGCTCACGGGAAGATTTTTTTAAACTTCAATATGACTAATCCAAACGCATCCGTCTGTTGCCGATCTTATCACTAATGAGTCTAATTCATTGTAGCGTTGGGGTATTTTATCGGATATGTGCTGATCAAAGCACGATGGATGAGCTGCCGTTTATCCAATATAAAACGATTTTTTGAAACCGACACTGAATCTCGAGAAGTCTCGCGCAGCTACAATAATCGTAGTTTATTTGATATATAACTGATCGTACCAGTCACGAGACAGACTGATATAATGAAAATCAGTACCTCGTGTTTTTTCTTATGTTACACCGTTAAGACTTTACAACCCTCAGTGCCATCAAACCGATACACTGGTAAATATCGTCTTTTCCCGCGTCGGTTATAATAATCATCACAATACTGGGAAACAAATAAACGACGATGAAAGCTAACTGCGCGTTTATTCAGAACGACGTACTCACTGATCATTCAAGGATGCTAAGCTAAGCTCTAAAGTCATTACAGCAAAAAACTTCAAACGACGGGAAGTTATTTTTTGTAACAACCTTCCTTCAAAAATTCAAAAGTAAGTAAGTAGTAATTATCTTCACATGCCACAAAAGCATAAGCTTACTAGATTTGTGATGACCCTGTTCGTTCACAGATCCCCTCAATAAACCTGTATACAATAGACTGATGTATTTTCAATAAAATCACCTTATTATTCAATTATTACCAAGTAATGATGGTACAACTTCCGTTGATTCTGTCTGGCATTAAGAACAGGTAGAGAAGTCTGTAACGTTATATGTAATTTAGTATTCAAAGTATTTTTATTTCTGTTAAATTATGTATCACTAAAAGATGACCTAAATTTGCAAATTCTTTCAGGTCTAACTGTGGAGGATTTGGTGAAATCGTATACATTTCCTTGGAGAGCTTTACGATATTTGTAATGCTTGTTCGAAAATTGCGTGTAGCAGAGTAAGCATTTCTTAAAAATCAGTTGTAATTATTACAATCTGTCAAAACCCATCCAATTGGCATATTGAGAGTCCTTGTCTCTTTGCTTTGTGGCCAATATATAGGTTCGCATTGTCTCAAGACCCGATCGCAGAACATTCAACTCAACAACGGGGATATCAGATGGTGCGTCAAGGTCGCACTCTGATCTTCCAAAGTTCATAGTATAATCAATATTCTCATAGACTATAATAATTACAAAGCGAAAAAATAAAACACAAGAGTGTAAAACGTCTGTAGATTTCAGGTGAATTACACGAATAATATTCGGAAACAACGTCGAACTCAAAACTGGCCGCAATACCGTGGGTTCTGTAAGCTTAAGCATTGCAACCAAAGTTGTACGCAGCTAGCTTTGTATATAACTTAACAGAAGCTATATGTAAACCGAGTGATCTTCTATCATTTACCCCGTGCATGTAACGTGTGCACTTCCTCTCGCTTATAAGATTGCAACTGGACCACTTTTGACATTGTAAATATTAAAAAATACAGCACTGAGGGAATGATCGGTATGGAAGCCAGGACTAATGTAAGCTTTGATTGTTTGACTCACTAAACTAAGTGACAACAAAAAAACCTAGTCCGCAATGAACATGTGGTATCTTCTGTCTCCACGTATACCTACATGTGTTTGGATGCAATACTCGCCCCATATCGCTCAAATCAAACAACTGAGAATGACTTCTTGAGAACGAAAATGAGTTGATAGATTCCCATCTTTCTTATCGAGATGAACATTGGAGACTAGATAAAAATCCCCTCCAATGATACGCTCACCTTCAGGGAATTGGCCCTCATGAATAAAAACCCTTTCTAATGATGAATTCATGATATCGACACCTGACCATGTCGCTTTATGATCGCTTTAGCGGTTGTTTATATTATGGTCATTGCAATTTTAATCTTGTGATAAAAAAATCACTTTGTCAATTAATACTCCATCCATTACTCTGAACCCTCCTTTAAAACGGTCGTCCTTAGCTTGCCTCATTAATTGGAATTGATGAATTCATTACAATGGGGAAGTAGTTTTGATATGTTTGAACACTTTACAGGTAATGTGCTCGTCGTCAACGACTGGTATTAGGTAAAAAAGGAGGGGAGTCTCGCGAACGTCTGTTATAATAAGATTTACTTTCGTAGCTCCACATCAACAGCCGTCAATGAGATGCCATATCCATTTAGTTTGAAGGCGGACTTAACTAAACAGAAACTTTGATCGTCATGGAGTTTGACTGCAGTGTGTCAACATGATACGGCCTATCATCATTGGGCAAAAGTAATTGATACATGATTACATACAAAACACAAGAATTAGGTAGATAGGTTGAAAAAACTCCGATAATCTTCGCCGATCTGCATAAGTGATATTCGTTAGTCTTACCACAACTGTTTTGGTTCGACCGTGCTTGTGAAGAAATTGAAAGGCAATCGTAATTTTCAGTTACCTGCAACATATAACTGATCTCTTTCTGTAAAAAAACAAAACAAAACCGAATTTATATAACCGGAGAGTGAAACAAGTGTAGCGTAATTGCGAATGCACCTGCCTGTCAATCAAAGTAGAACGGAGTAAAAAATGGCAATTTCGCCTGAAATTTCGGTTAAACATTTACTAGTAATAGGAAGTTACAGATATTTTTTTGGATGTGTTCATTTGACAATCAAAGAAAGTATAAAAACAGACAGACGTACACATGAACAACAAGGGAGTCATGTAATCAAGAGTGTCATGGGTATATTTTGACGAGCGAGGATACGTGCCACACCTTGTCAGTGAGCTATATCGATGCAAAAGGTGTTAATTGCGTATGGACTCTATGCGAGAAAGGCGGGTAATTATCTCTGTGCCTGTTCGGCAAAAAGTCTACTAAAGACAATCGAGTGACATCAAGTAAGAAGAGGTGTTTGAGAAGGAAGTCATGATTGAAAACTTCAGACCCCTTATTGTCTTTCAAGAAGGAAGGAGGTGAATTTAATAGTTATCGTCCACGTTATTCAAGCAGGAAGACACACAATAATGAATTCGTAGCTTATTCGGATTTCTTTTTAATATGATTTTTATTTTTTAATATTTTTTCGATTTTTTTTGCCCCCCCCTATTTTTAGTAAGCCTTGTTTTTCAGAGTATTCTCTTTAATATTTTCCACTTTTTCTTCTTATTTCTTAATAATTGTTGTTATCGTCCGTTTTATTTTATACCGTTGCGTTACTCTTTGAAGTTACTCGTTTCCGAAGTTGTTTTTTTTGGTTTTCATAAATAATTTTCTTGGTTTGCACACAGATCATGCATTTTACTCAAACTATACACATGTGACTAGTCTCGCAGTTGAACTAGAACTGACTTGTTTCATGGACCTTGCAACCGAATGGTAAACTAATATCACTTTGAAAAATAAAACTTTCATTATATATTTCACCGAGATTTATCTGGTACAAATTCGAGTTAAGAAAGACATCCGTATTGATTGGTCGCCGAACAATCTTCTCTGACACAGCGTGGGAGAACATCGTCAAAATTATATATGAAAGTAGATCCTAATTGGGCCCTTCCTCTACTTTACAAGCTATGCCAGCAAGGACACGTGCCACACCTTGTAAGAGAGCCACACCGATGTAAAATGTGTTAATTGCGTATTGTACCCTGGGCGAGGAAGGCGGGTAATTACCTTTGTGCGTATTCGGCATACGAGGCGCCAAATGTAAAAAAATAATTTAAACATACATACAAACATACATACATACATACATACATACATAC
>LD533050.1:89060-101412 GCA_001465055.1 Ptychodera flava | reverse complement strand
ATATATATATATATATATATATATATATATATATATAAAATCCCTCTCTCTATATACATTTTCTACCTTTTCTATCGCTAAAAAAAGCTTGATTGTGTAAATAAATTTTTTATATTTGGCTCCTCGTATCGGCAAATAATCCACTAAAGACAATCGAGTGACATCAAGTAAGTACGGAAATGTTTGAGGAGGCAGTCCTGATGGAAAACGTCAATCTCCGTATTTCTTTTCAAGAAGTAATTTTATATGGTTTACGTGATTGTTTTTTTTTTTTTGGGGGGGGGGGTTCATGAGAATTGTTTACTTTGTTTTCATGTGTTTTCTTTCATTTAGTACTTGATAATCCTTCAATTCGATTTTTCACTTGCCAGCCGTCGCCATCCTAATAGTATGAATTGCATGCTAGCAGCTAGGTCTTAAATAATAGTGACCAACTATCACTGAGAACAGCGAAAATGATCGCTTCCTCAAGAATATAAACTTGAAGTACACTTTAAAACGAAAAGCGCGATTTTGAAAAAGGGGAAACAGTCGTTTTTCCTCTTGACAATCTGGAAATTGTGATATCGAAGAAATTTATGTTACTTATGTTGGAGAAACTCAGTTTTTACTGCTCGAGGTATTTGTTTCTGAAAGGTGAGCGTGTATATGACAGGATATCTAGTACTACATTGTAAGCCCGTTTCAATTTGATAATGTTCTGGCTCTTTAGGGATACTCAATACCAATCTAACAAGGTTTGCATTGAGTATCGAAACTTTTGTAACGGCAGAGATTCACGGCCACAATGGATCAGCATCCGAAATACTTCGCGTTACAACTTGTCATATCAATAAATGACGAGGTTGAAAGCAGAATTGATTAATGTCATAATTCGTGTAAGAATGTTGTACCTGAACAAACACACGTGGATAAACTTTCAATATTAAGGATTATAATTAAAACTACGAACGGCATTCATGTGCACAGGTAGACAATCACAACCGGCATCGCCGTCTTGGCTGCATTTATCTTGCCTTTTTGTGAAGGTTGGCGCTTCAGACAACTTGATAGTCAAATCACAAGTCTTTCTTGATTGACTTTTTATCAACAGTGCAATGCGTATATTTATCTTATTATGTCAAATTTTCTTACACCAAGAGCTTCAAAGTGAGCCCTCACAAGTGGTAGATCAGAAAAGCGTTGGGAACTAAGGTTTAAAAAGTCAAAATATCAAGCGCCTTCGACCTTAATGTAGAATGCGCCTGGGTGACAGATATTTCGACTCTCAAACTTTTCAAATTACATGCATTTTCTGATCAACCTCTTGTTGGAGCTCAATTTGAAGCCATTGGAGAAAAACTTTCATCATCGTATTTTTTTTAAAATTGAAAATTTTATTTTCCCCCATAGAGTTAACACGGGGATGGCGGCCGTTTCAAATTTCAAATATCATTAAATCTTGGGTAATGCGTTTCACTAGTACTAAAATTTGCGCGGTGACCCCTCATTTTTAATCTTGATTTTGAAAGAGGACGGTTGAAAGATTCCGCAAGGAAAGTTTCAGCGCTAGCGAAAGCTTAGGTCTTTCACTTTCGAGGTGCATACTTATCTTACTAAACTCGCTCAGTATCCCCCAGCAGAGAGATGCAAGACAGATAAGAATATTACTGCAAGAAAATGCACAGCACTATCCACCGCATTATTAGATACCGACATTTGTGTTGGATTACTTGGCTGTTGTAAAGTAGTTAATGCATATGGCAGGCGAGGGGAGGTCTCCCCTCCTGATACAGAAACATTTTAACATTTGACGTTGAAATAATGCGATTTCGGGATAAATTGTACAATGTCACGCGTGAATATTTTTGCACAAACCTCCCCTTTTTGATAATCGTTTTGCATACCCCCAAACAGACCGTTCATCATTCTTTGAGTAACGCCTTCAATTTTTCGGATCCTCGGCAGTGAATAAGGACAGCTTCCATTTAAATGTCTCCTGCTAGTATTCCCTTCGCCTTGTTCGTCCTTTACAAGCAAAGACGTTCATCTGTTAATCCGCATAACCGACATAATGAATCGCATTGTTAAAGGTTCCACAACTAATGCCATTAAAAGCTTGATCGACCAAAAATTATGTGTTTCAGATATCTTTCGATCTAATAGTTTCAATGAATCTACGTCATTACCGGTATATGAACTTTCTATCTAGAGCAAGTGTTTGTGCGTAATAGATGCTAGGAAGTACCCCGTGTTCTCGCGATAGTCTGCGGAAAATGTCGTAACTATAGCAACGAGAGCATATGACATTTTGATTTTTGTTTCCGGTAAGGCAGAATTGTGGCTGTTATGGTCCGTTTACTTCTATTAATTAATGTCCGTGATTAGACAAAAATGCTGTATAGTCAAATGGACATTAAATAGGCATGAATTATATGTATTATTGCTATGGATCCCATCACTGCCGAAGGCGTACATAAATGAGTCACTGATCAATAACTCTCTGTTATAGTGCCCATTTTACGAAAGATCTGTTTTGTCTGCTTTGCGTCGTCGTCGACTCTGTCTCCAAAAATTTCTAGGCAGTAGTGGCGGTTGTCTGACATATAAACTGAAAGTAAAATAGTCTTGCATTCGCAAAGGCGGGACGTTCGAACCTTTCTCCTTTCTCTAGTAAGGTTCTCCATAATTCAAATTCACCTGGCAGCGCAAAAAACGTCCAGAAATCTCTTTAAGCTTAAAAAAAGTCCTGCATGCATGCAATAATAAAATCTCGAACATGCTTGACAAATAACACTTGTGTTCGGCTTTACTAGTATAACGCTAACGAACCTTTCGCCTCAGTTCCACAAATGACCGACCTCCCTGGTTCTACTTATACGAGCTCACAAGATGGGCACTCTTTTAGCGAAAAGGAAGTTTTGACTTTTTTAGCCATGTCAAAGTTCAGAGACGGTATATTATACTCTAAACATACTTTTAAACTGTCAAGTAATAGATCAAATGAAATTTATTTGCATGTAAAATACAAATTTGATATCGAAAGAGATATGGAAAATGATTTTACTGAAATATTTTCATATTTATATTGAAAAAAGGAATTTTCCCGTTTTGAGTAACGGTATTTTAGAAATTTTAACACACATAGCAATATCATACGGCCTCATCATATCATATTCATATCAAACATCAAAAACATGCATCCGTACTTTCAAATTTTCGAAAGCTCTTCTCAAATAATTAGATATTTAGACCTAATTATCTATCTAGATGATCAATGCAGCAAAGAGAACATTCTTGACATCAAGACACACACAAAACCAACAAATACATTCCAGTTCTTACAGAGAAACTCATGCCATCCAACAACAACATTCAATACCCTTGTTAAAGGCGAAACATTATGATACATTAGAACATGCAGCAACAAAAACTTTACAAAAATGTGAGTTAAAACGCATCATCCGAGAAACAGAACATAAAATAAGAAGTAGACAACTTGAAGAAAATCAAAACAATAATACCACGGACAATACTTTAGTTTTCATGACAACATACAGTCCATACATCAGAACTAAGAATACAAGGCCTAACAGAATACATTGGTGAACTGGGAGAAGACGAAACACAAAACGTCTGTTCCAAATGCTACAATAAGTCTGCGTTCACAAAAAGTGGTGCGGGGGAACCGGATTTGAAATCTTATTTTGGGATCCCCCCTCAATACCCTGAAAACTTTTCAAGTCCCCCAGTCTCTAAGATCAACATTTTTCAAAATAATCTCCAAAAATTATGTAGCTACACATTTATTTTGGCAGTTATGCTCGCAGCATGTTTGACACTACTTGCTATTAGCAGTTTGTAGAGCGATATTCCTACGACAACTTTTTAATGCATCGCGGGAATTTTGGATTTATCAGTCTCTTAAGCCGTCTGAGTTAATCCAACTCTGGCCAGAGCATACAAAATGGCTATCATGAGAGACTATGCAAATTGGTAATTCCTGGCTATATTTTGTCAAATTGTAAAAACTCGTAGCACAGTGACCTACCAAAAATGTTTTTTTTTCAGATGAACAAGACACCTATGACTGAGATGCTACTAAAAGTTCATAAAATTGACAGTACAGGAAGGTGAAAATATTTCATTAAATGAACGTTTTCTCTGAAATTTCTCTTAAATGTTGGATGTAATAATGGAAAATTTGGTAAAAATAAGTAATTCCATTTAGTCAAACTTTTTTATTTAAATTAGAGTCTTAAGTGATCAAATTTTTCTTAAAGTGTCATTTTAAAATGCGAATGTTAAATTAAGTAAGGTGACGCCATCTTTTTCCTTTAATATTTGATTATTCTCATACGCAAGAATTCAAAAATCCCTGATGACTGTCAAGTCTGCTAGTCTTCCATGTGTTGTTCTCTGGCCTGATCTTGTATAAAAGAATGTTTCACTGTTATGAACATCATATGTCCCGAACTCTTCTTCCTACATACATGTCAATTCATCAGACGGTGTTGACAAACCTTTTGCACATAGCCCGTGTACATTAGTTGACAACTTTATCCCTTATGGCTTCTGGTTCATGCACACCTCATTTCTTGCGAACTATGCAAAGGCATGGACAAGAGTCCCATGACAACTTGACTTTGACTCAGCTGTTATACTGTGTAACCCATGGTGGTAAAGGAATGTAATATGATTCTGTGTATATGAAGTGCACCGCTTAGTGCACTTCCTGATTTGTGTTTTTTATGCTTGCCCGTAAAAGTTATTTTATTTTCAACCAGCTACAACAATCCAGTGCAACTCTTGAGGCATATTTGAAACAACCTTACGAACCAATTACGCAAGTGTGATAACATTTAGACCATTTTCATCGTCCATTCTTACGTGAAGCAACATGTTTTCATGAGATCACTGCTATTTGAGTCACACATACTCGTTTGTTTCATGCAGATAGTGTGTCTCGGGGAATTGAAATCATCTGCACTGATTTTCATAAACCCAAAAGAGACTCTGTGATACGGGAAAATTATACACCAGAAAATTTGTATTTGATCAACAGAGAATAGTGTGTAGTTTACAATGACACAAGTTCTTGCCTATCGTGATGGTGTAGACAGGACAAATAAGTTGTCCAAAGAAGGCTTGTACATGGACCAGTACGTGGTAATGTTATCTCAATCTTATTCAGCGTGTCAATCGTATATTCTCATTTACAACCCTTAGTAGAGCTGGCTTTGTCCTTGTACAAACATAATTTCTGACTGCATCAAGTGGCCAGTCAAGTGGCAACGAATGTATATATGTACCTTAACCGAATTACAGCTTGCTGTTTGAAACCGATAGAGAAGTGATAAAAGAATTGTATTCTGCTATCGCCTCTCCACAAACCTGCAAACTTTGGCCGAAAGTCCAACATGATTGGTGTTCCGAATTAAGGGCAGGCACTCGTCCTTCGACTTTTTATACAGTGTGGCGGAGATAAGACTGAAAGATCCGTCGCTCGAGGGCGGTCTCTGGACTCCGCCTCATTTTCTATTGATATAAAATTTGTACTTTACATGCAAATACAATGTAAGGGATATTATTTTTAATGCTTTTTTGAAACAAAGGTTGTATATGTGGAAGAATAATATTTTTCACAGTATCCAGAACATAAATTACTATAATATGACAACAAAATAGACTGTCTGAATTACTTATACCAAAGCTTCCTATACGCAAAGAAAAGCCGTGTATCACACAATATAAAAGTGACAGGTTTATTGACATAATAATTACGCTGCAATAGCGAAAAAACGCTTCTGTTTATAGTTCTGAGTACTGGCATACTAGGCCTAATAGAATTCGTTTGAAAATTTTGACCTTGTGTGAGTTCAATCCTCCTGGCTTCGATGAGGTTACAGTTTATGAAGAGCAACCGGTTGGTAAGTAAATATGCAAATGTCATTTCATTTCTTCTCACGTATTCTAGGACCCTTGTGATTGGCTGAAACACGGACATGTGGTTCATATTTTGTGTGATTTGAGAACTTTAACACAATCCAAAACATGTTGCAAAGCTTGCTATGATCCAAATTGTGAAATAGTTCAGTTGTGAAATTATGCATTGAATGCTTTGGTAATTACTAGTTGAGTTTACTATGATACCTTACAATGTTTCTTGTCTAAATTCACGAAAATCATCAAAAATATCTAAAATATACTACACGTAATTATGCCTACGTGTAAAAGTGTCGTTCGCCGTTCCGAACGTCTATTCTACACGAATGCGACGTCTTGTTATCACGTGACAAAGACACTACGCGTGCTGATGGAACGTAATTACGTGTAACTAAACCTCTATCTTGTTAATGGCTCTGCTTCTTAGATCTCGGATGAAACTGACATCTTACTAGCAACAGTCTTTGGGATACTATAATAAATGTGTCATGAAAGTAAGAGGATGGAAACAAAGAATAATCTAGAATTATTATTATAACTATTTCAGTATTCTGTGGGTATTTGCCAGTTTTTTTCACACGGTCACCTTAAAACGATGTATCCGTTACCGGGTAAAACTCATTGAAATGCCACAAGCGAGACTCCCTAGGCAAGCCTATTTAATGATGTGTAATCTTGACCGTTTAGGTCGACACACATGGGCAACGTCAGTCAAATATATTCTATTTTCATATGGATTTGGCCATGTATTGATATCTCAAGAGATAGGGGACAAACAATTGTTTTTTTTAACATTCGAAACACGACTTGCAGATATTTTGAAACAGCAATGGAAAGGTTATTGTTCATCAAAAAGCAAACTACGTACTTATTCACAGTTCAAGTCTCTGCTTGAACCTGAAATGTATCTTTATTCAAATTGTACACGAAATGTTAGACAGGTCTTTGCTTGCTTTCGATGTTTTGTTCTTCCTTTCGCGATAGAGGAAGGGAGGTGTCGGAACATAGATGTTTCAGCAAGGCATTGTAAGGTATGCTCTGGTAAATATGTAGAAGATGAGTATCATTTTTTACTTGTGTCTCCTTTATACGAGAATTTGAGAAAGCAGTATTTTCCATGAGAAGATATTAATCATCCTCACTTTCAAATGATTTTTGAGTATTATGAGTGAACAGGATCTATCAATGATCTTACCTCTATGTAACTTTGTATATAAGGCTTTCAAATCAAAAAATCAGTTTTGAAAAATACTGAAATATTATAGTTTTGTATTCAGTACGATTTTCTTTTTTAGTAGTATGAACTGATTTCTTTTTCTTTTTCCAAGGAAAACTCGTGTATTTACTGTACTTGTAAGACTTAACACTGTATTTCTACTTCTCACCTGTATGACTTTGTTGTACCCCCTTGCTTATGGGCTGGAGGCCTTGAAAAGCAATAAACGTGCATGTATGTGTGCACCTGAACTTGAATTTGAACTCAGTATTCTGTTTTCAGTCGCATTCAAACAATTGAACTTACATTGACTATGGATAATGTGACTATTGAAACAAATATTACTAGTAATACTATAATACTTCCTTCCGCAGGCAGTCTGTTGTATACACTGAATGTAGAGGGCGATACGACGACTGAAATAACATTAGCACTTGACGACTGCGATTCTGATCGTAGCAACCTTCAGTGTGATGAGGTGTTGGAAATCACAGACAAGAACATCACATGGGCGATGGTGTATGACTTTGAATCAAATGAAGAAGGTGATGTATTTGAAATTGCGTATCGAATTAATACATTTGATATAGAACAGGTGTGAACTAATTTTCATCATATGGGAGTTCTTTGTAAAAATCTATAAATAGCAGACTATCATAGTAATATTTCGTTCTGCAATACATTTGATACAGAACAGAAGTGAACCAATTTGCATCATAGGCAGATAAATCGTAAAAATCTATAAATAACAGACTATCATCGATCGTCACATTTTGTTCTGCGTCGATTTTCGCAACATTGGCACTACATATATAGTTTTCACCCAACATGTTTCTTTTCCTTTCAATTTTTCTCGCGTAAAAATTCATATTTTTTATATTCTAATCATAGACAAACTGCGAAGAATCTTACTACATAATAACTCTCGGTGCGCCTCCACTGGCAACGGTAGGTAATCAGACAAAACAAGTGGCATGAACCAAAATCAACAAGTTGGTCGAATATCAAAGCAAGTAGTATATTATCCTCTCCTCAGTCAAGCAGTGTAGTTAAACTGTACAAGTGACAAGAAGAAAAAACTACTCAACGCTATCGCGAGTTTGCTTGTCAAGCAGTGTTTTAACTCTGACTTTTTAACTCTTCTGACTGATATGTTTATTACAGGAATTTGAACTTGTCGTGTTCATTTATGACGTCAATTACAACGACTCACAATTTGTAGATACACCGTATAGCACTGATGTAAGTGAGGAGAGACGGTACCTAGCTTCATTTCGTCATTCTTTAGTATTGTAATAGTTCGTATCCACGATTGTGTGGCCGAGCGGTTCTCTATGGAGTGTTCGAAAAGCGTTCATTAAATGAAATAGTAAAAAGAGAACGGATAGCATTCTCAGATTAAGGATGTATGATCGGAAAAATATAAGCGTACTGCGCCGATTTCCGCGCAGAAATGTACCCATAGTAACCACGCGCGCATAGTGACGTTCCGAACGTTTTTGCGTTGTACAAAATGTCGTCTGCAGGTAAAGGAAAATCGCGCCGAGAAAATGTTCAGCGTGCCCTCAAAACACGCTGGAAGGTACGAGAATTCAGCAAAGAGATAAAAAAAATGCAACATGACCGTAGCCTGTACAGCATAAATCAAAAGTGTGACGTCTGATTTGTATGGAAATCCGGTCACGACATGCGACATGCGACCTGCGACTTCAAAACTGCGACCTGCGTCCTGCGAGTTTGAAACATGCGACCTGCGATTTCGGCATTTAGACCTACGTATAGTGTAACCTGCGACTTCACAACAGCGACCTGCGTCCTGCGTGTTTGTCAAACTGCGACCTGCGACTTCACAACTGCGACATGCGACAACAACACGTAACGTTTCATGGTGTTTTCCTCTGTATTAGATTGGAGGCGTCTTGCGTGAACTTTAATCCTTTGAGCGTCAAAGTCTATTTTTGTCCCCTTTATATAATAAACCCCTGTCAATTATTCTCCAATTTTTTCAAAAATTTTTGGAAAATCCTGTAGCCAATGAAATGTGATGTCGATTTGGTCCAAAATTATCAAAAAATTACAGAAAATTCATACAATTGGTAAAATTTTGCACGAAAATTTTGGTGGGAGAAAATTACAGCGCTCAAAGGGTAAAACGTGGAAAGGAGATTTAATGTTCAACATCGATCAATTAATAAGCCATTGCTTTCGCTTTGGTAAATCGTTCACCAAGTCTGGCAAAACTCAATTCATGTACACACCAGTTCACTCATTTTCATCTGGAGAGATAATACTATAATATGTACATATTATTTTTTGTGTGTATATAATATTTTAGATCATATGGGCAGAAAAGTTCCAGAAACTAATTCTGATGTAGACGTTTAAAACCCTATTGCTATTGCATTGTTTCAGATCAGTTGGCCTTTCGTAAGAAGGAAAATAAATTTGTGCTTTTCGTTTGTGGAATTCTCTACCGTCACACCTTCGTGCACTTCTATCGCTGGTTGAATTCTTTCGCTAGGCCGATTTTTGCGTAGGCCAGCGGTGCGAAAATTATGCTCTGGTCGCGAGAATGCGGTAAACCGGCTGTTTTAATACAGTGCAATGGTGTCCCTCGTGTTTTTCAGGCTCGTGTTCACAGCAATGGTGCGAACAAATCAAGACTGATGCCGGGGACTGATGTCGCAGTTTGACAAACACGCAGGACGCAGGTCGCTGTTGTGAAGTCGCAGGTTACACCTTGGTCTAAATGCCGAAGTCGCAGGTCGTATGTTTCAAACTCGCAGGACGCAGGTCGCAGTTTTGAAGTCGCAGGTCGCAGGTCGCATGTCGTGACCGGTCTTCCATAGATTTGCTATTCGTGGTTATAATTCCAATTATAGTGTCGCTAGTAGACCTACCGGAGAATGGAAGAATGGCCGTCGCATAGTCGATTTGAGTGAACTAGCCGAAAATCTTGACACTTGTGTCAGTTGCGGGCTTGCCTTTACGATTGTCATCGTGTATTGGAGAAACGCCAAGTTCACGGCCTCGGCTCCTGGCTCCACGTTGTGTGTGACAACTTACTTAGCCTGCAGCGAAGTCAACCTAATCCCCACCGATAAGCGTTACGGCAATAAATATTACGTGATTTTTTTTGTATGCTGTATTAATATATAGACTCTAAAAGTAGAAGAACCTAAAAGTCTCTGCTTTGTTCTGTCATTTTCCTCTCATTAAAGTTTAATGGTAGGCTTAAATCCCCCTTAAATCATGACCATGCCTGGACAGGGCCACTGCAGGTAGCCACGGCAGGTCAGCGGCATTTGAAGAGCGCCCCCGTGCGACGAACCCGGGAGAGCATGGTTTATTGCCACAACCTGTAAATCCTAGTTAGTTTTTGCAAAATTGTGAAAAATCGAGCTCGGTGACCTACTAAACAAAATGCGGTTTTGGAAAATTCACAAAAAGTGCTATTATTTGGCAAAGTTTGAGAAAATTGACATTAGTAGAAACTATCAATAATTAATAAATTACCCTCTCCCATTCCTAAAATTTGGGGCATATTTGTTGCAATTTTGGTTAAAAAATAAATACGATGACTTTTTAACTCAATTTTAATGTAAGTAAAATCTTCAAAGTAGCTTAGGTTTATAATTTCTTTATTCTTTTACAGTGTAAACGTGAAAAGTGCAATCATGATATAAATATGAAAATGATGACCTGTTTTATTGATTTTTAGTGATTTTGTGAATAACCGTGAATTTTTAATGTCATTTTGTAAAAAAACAAGCGCGGTGACCCCATGTTTTTTTCCCAGTTTTGGACTATTCACATATGTAGGTATTCAAAAATCCCCATTTGAAAAAATTGACATTACTTTTACTTTTTCCGATCGTACATCCTTAAAAGCCGTTTTGGAACGAACAAAAATAACGGCCGCAGAGGGGGGGGGGGGCGGAAGAGCAAATATTTCAGAGATTTTTCTTCGCGGCGCTCCCTCCCCCACAATGTCAGTCAAAATTTTCAGAGCCATCCTCTGTTGGCAAGACAATGTTTTGTGCTCCCTCTACCAACAAAACATAAAGCTGGCCGGCGAAAACTTATCCCATAAGCTCCTACTGCTATGGTGTGTGTATGTCCAGGTACTTCCAACTGGTAAATTCAGTCAATTCTACAAAATCATCACAAAAACATGTTTTGAATGTTGATAATTATACTGATTCAAATATACCCACCCACTGAATTATGATGCTCAATGCCCTCCAGTATCTATGGTCTGCTCTTTCCCCACTCCCCGCCACTGAAATTCCCTATCGCCCTCTATAGCTGGATGTACATAATTCTCACAAGGAAATTTCATTTACGCAACTATTTATCCACGTTCGCTCATTTATGGATACACTATATATTCATGTTCAGTGACATTGCTCCCCTGTAAGTTAGGCGCTTAATCTTCCCTTAAATTCGATCAACCATGACATTCTCCTCCCTCTGTCTATTTACCGGTATCCACTGCCAGAAATTTTCTTCCCGCCTACTGTAAAAAGTGAAATTTCTTTCCAGCTCACTCTAAATATTAATATAAATCTTTACACAAGAGCACGGTGTTTGAAAGCATATTTGTGTCCAAGAAATGTGATTTTGGAATTTCACGCAAAAGCATACTTTTACCATAAATGGTTGTCTATGGCGAAAACCATGTACAGATTTTTCCTATGCAAAGCTATATCTCTGCCTGAAAACTGATATGAATGTTCTACATCAGAATATGGTGATTAGAAGGGCATTTGTGCAGAAGAAATTTGATTTCGGAAGTTCATCCGAAAGTGTTGTATTACTGTGAAGAGTTGTCTATTGTGCAACCTATGAACAATATTTCCGATACAAACCTGGCAATATCTTTGCATATATAGTGTTTAGGAGTGAATTTTATTCCAGAAATTCGACTTTTTATTTGACCTAGAAATGTCATTTCACTTTACTCTATAATGGCTCAAACTATGAACAATTTGTTTCCCTTAGTGCATCCACCTATGTTTGACATTGACTTCAATTTAATGTGCTTGAATAAGGCACAGAGAAACAGAGAAACATAGTGGCAACACTTGCATGCCTTTTGTTCCCAGTGATTCTGCTGCTGAAGTATATGCTTAGGACATATGTCCTAAATCGAGAAAAATCTTTAGGACAATCCCATAATCCTTTGTGGTCACTTGTTTACCTAATCGC
>LD533050.1:60567-81055 GCA_001465055.1 Ptychodera flava | reverse complement strand
AAAGCCAATGTTAACGTCAGAAAAGCTTGAGCTTAGGATAAAGCGAGAAATACACAGAGACATGTCATCTATTTATGATCTTTTTGAGACATACTTTGAATAAAATTGAATTAATAGTAAATATTACGAGTCAAAAAGATTGACTTGGACAACGGTGCCAATTGTTATTAGAAATGTAATGCGAATATATCAAATCAAACTGAAAATGATCATATTCAGGAAAGATTATTTTTTCACACTTTTAGAAGCACAATGTATATGTTGAAAAAATATTCATTGGTTACAATTCCAAAATATTCTTGCTATATGAACTGTACATTAAGTCAAAAATAACACGGGCATCCACTGCACAATATTGCTAGTTGACTCAAGCTGTGGGTTATACTATTCGTTATCTACTTTGCCAAAACTACAAACTAACGCGTAAGTCATGCATGTATATGTTTGGTCAATTATTCTGCTGAGATCGCACAATCCTGAGACACTGCACCACGATATGTCCGTCAATGAGCGCAGTCATCATTGCTGTTTACACTACACATACTCCAGATATATGAATACATAAGTTTACCTCGCCGATAAAATCATATTTCTTTATTCATTTTCGTAAGTATCTGGCACTGAACGTTTACTAGAAACACAAAACGCTTAATTGTGTAAGGTAAGAAGCATGTAGTCCCAATACTCTATATCAAACATTCCGCTTTGAGACCGCTTTGAGACCGCTTTGAGTCGAGCAAATTGTTACCTGCCCTTGGAATAAATACCCGATGTATTCCTCATAGGATATGGAAACGTTCTCAGTTTTACAAATATTACACATTCCCACTAACAAACGTTACATTGCAATTTATGTTTTGATGCTTTGGTAAATCACACCAACAACATTTTCTTCCTTAAAACGCTTTTCTAAGTTGTGAGGTACGTGGCCTCTTCGATCGTGATCCATAAGAAAATATTGAGGCAAACATGTTTTTCGTTATGTGATCGTTTGCAGTCAGTCAGCCTTACGCTGGTAGTCAATACCAATTGTTAAAACAGAGGCTAAAAGTATGTGAAAAATCATGTAAAATGTGACACTCTTATTCACTATATGACACTACAGATAAAAAACCAGACAAGCGTAATCATCAATTGAAACCTCACTTCTCGAACGTTTACGTATAAACGCATAAATTATTATCGCATACATATAAAGTGATCATAATTACCATTTCAATGACGTCAGCATCAAGGATGAAGAATATGGCCGATATTCGATAAACATTTAGGATCAATCATGACGACCACAACGTTGATTTGTCATTTCCTCCCTATGGTATATACTTTGAGTTTTACAGAAGTAAACCTAAGGCATAATCGTAAATACTAGTTAAGCAAGCTTTATCGTATTATTGCTTCGATGCATCGTTAAAAACTGAGCGACATGATCGTATGTAGCAAGACTAAATCAGTCACTGTTTGAAATTTTGACAAGTCAATTAATCGAATTTAACGATGCGAAAAAGTGTCTCGTAATACAATTTGAGTGATATTATTAAAATCTATGTTCTAGAAAACATATTTTATTGTATTCATGCTCATCACTGTTAAATTTGTTAGCATGGAAAGCATTAGACGTGCAATCAAAAGCATTCCGTAATTAAAAGCAATAAAATTGGCATGCATGAAAGTCAACGCTGGACATTTGTTTGTGATTGAAAGAGTAGAACAAGAAAAGGCACGTCATATTACAAGAATAATATAGATTATGGAAATAGACATCGAAATTCACAACTTCAAGATGCGAAGAATATTTAGATAACGACTAAACATGGATAAAGAAGAACGGACACTGGACAAAATGCTTGATATGAGCTTAGTATATTTATATATATTGAGGTATATGGAACATGATAGTAATTGCATACGCAAAGTATATCTTTGTATATGGAACATTCCAATACGTTGATATGCGTAGCATATATCTATGCAGATAAAGAGTATACGTAATGCAGATCTTTGCAAACGAAGTTTAAACTGTAGTTTTGCATTTTATTAATATCCATACGTGTATACTTAACGTATTTGACACATGTAAAGAATCAGTATATGTGTATATATTTTTGTACATCAAGCATTTTGCCCAGAAGGGTAGAAAATAAAAGTGTAAGAACGTAAACAGTCAGTTAAACGGATAAGATAAAACCCGTTTTTACGACGATGTCTTGCAGACGTCATCAGTACTCTACGTGGCTTACTCCTCATTTATATGTATTCGTTGGTGTGTTTATAGAGTTTAAATACATTTGAAAACAGCCATGAATATGTACTTTACATGTGTCCGAGAAATCGACTTCTACCCTTATTTTTTTCAAATACAAGGGGGTTGGCTAGAAAACGATGACGCCCTTTAGGTAAACTCGTACTGAGTCATATCCTATAATTAAAAACATGTGTTAATCTCGTTGGTAAATTATATTTTTAAGGAATCTATGTCCTAATATCCACCTCACCCTGCAGTGACCGAGATCCAAAGCGACAATGAAGCAGTGACTTCAGTACTCTACGAAGTGACTTATCGTATCCGTAAACGAAGGGGTTTATTGCAGAATTAACAAATGTCACCATACGAGCTAGAAGTCCGTACCGAAATGTTTCGGCATCAGGAGATATTGAGAAATTTTGTATCATGAGTGTTATAACGAACGGCATCCATGTACATAAGTAGACCAACACGACCATTACCACCGTCATTGCCGTATTTAGTTCGCCTTTTGTTAGGGTGGGTGTGTCAGACATATTGTGAGTCAGATCCCGAATTTTTCTTGCTTGTCTTCGCACCAACAGCGCAATGCGGCTGTTTGTTATGATCATTATGGTCAGCTGGATGAAGAAGACTATGACAAGACCAAAAGGAAATGTGTAATCTGTACGGTAGTTGTTAACTGAGCACAAATTTATCACGTTCGTACAATTTGTACTTTGATCTATTTGCGTAACCGTCAGATTCACTATAGATGTCGGAACAAAGATGCCCATCCACACGAGGCCCATTGCTGTCAACAGTCTTTCTCTAGTGACAAGGGTATTGTATCGAAAGGAATAAAAAATGTATATATACTTATGAACGCTCAATAGACATGTACTGATAAGGGTTACGCCGGACAGTCCACCAGCGAATATTAAGTAGGCATCACATAAAGTCTCGGGTAAAACAATTCCCAGAAGTGCCGATGCAGGAATGGGGATGACGAAAGCAGCGGCCGCGAAATCGGAGAGACTTAGATTCAGTAACAACAAGTAATGATTCCTTTCTCGTAGACTGCTAAAAGCGAGTATTGTGACAATGATTATACCGCTGTTAATGGCAACGAAGATCGCCAGCAAGAAGAAGGGTAAGGCTTTCAATACTGCAGGAGGTACACTATCGATGATATCCTCCCCAACTTCACAAGGAATTTCGTCCGATCTTGGATCATCCATATTCTCAGGATCTGCTCAGGCCTGTCCAGTTTTTTTAAATAGAAAGTACACTCTAACAAAGAGATACTGACATATAGTGTATGTTCTGTGTTCAATCATAGACCCCAGGAACGTAGGTATATTGTTCAGTCTACTTTGTAGAAGATGGAAATTCAGGTCTGTTGTCAGGATTTCTTCAAGCACAGTGCTCAATTATTGTTTCCGATAATGTCTCCATAATTTTATGTTGTTGTAGAACTTCCCAGCGTATAATAGCAATACGATGGATACGACGAATGCAATTTGCTGAGCCTCGTGCGTATTGGTTGCAATATCTTTTACGTGAAGCAAATGCCAGAATTATATGAAGTCCGTGTGTAATCTCAAGATGTGGTTTTTCCTTTGACGTCACCGGATGCGCGAAAAACAAAAGTATCCTATAATATCAACCAAAGGCAAATTTCATTGGATTGCATATCTGTCACATAAAAAGTCAATAATTTTGGCTGCATGTGGAAAGATAGGAATCTTCAATCAGATTAAAACCACTCCATCTGTGATTGGTTCTCCAGTATCACTTTCTGTTTTATTTGTTAAATAGCCAATCACCGAGGCGATATGCAAATAAGTACAGAAAAAAATTCAAATCCCGCTTGTTGTACACATATACCATGTTTAACGGCCAGGTATTTTGAGTTCGTACGATTAACTTGTCAATCAATTTTGTTTCGCGCCGTCGAAACTACGGATGCAGACAATGAATTTCACACTATACCTTTTCAATTAAGGCGTTTTTGAAAAACAAAGTCTCGAAAAATATTACGACAAAATTGACACCACATATCTTATTTTAGGTAGCTTATGGCTCAAAACAATACTGCAAGCTTGTGATCTTGAAGAGGGCGAAAGAACTGTTCTAGAACAAGCAAATGGTCTTACCTACCGGCCAGGATTATGAGTGTCGTCATCACCGCTGTTATATCCATTGACCGAGGAAGAAAATCGACTAAGTTGGTGTCTAGAATGAAGTAATACTACAATGTTTGGGCACTACGTTTTGCCGTAAGTGTCAAGCATGAGTGTCAATACCCTGAAGCAGATGACTCACGTCCACGTCCAGCAGGTCGCAAGACCTTTTATAGCGATAGGAAGGTAGCTGTGGATGCAATAGTATACATTAACATAGTATACATTAACATAGCTTTTGCCTAAATACTCCGATCTCTTCCCATCCGCATCAGAGCTGCACTTAAAGAATAATTGCATCGCATCCCAAAGAATGCTATTTTAATCGAAAGATCCTTTCTAGTGCCTAGAATTGCATCCGCATCATCATCGCATTAAAAGAATGACGGTGACACATCACAAATGATTCAAAAACCCGAGTAGAGGGAATCGCATCATGATTAATTCCTCATCGCATCAAGTCTCGGTATATTGCGTTCGCTCCACATTGTACTGTTGGTTGCATTGCATCGTCAATCCGATCGAAACTGATCAGGCACGATGTTGTAAGGAAGAGTTTACCTATGTAAAGATACAGGTCCAAAAATTAGGTAGGTCATCATATACTAAATTAGTATATAATCTGCGAACTTCTATTGCTCAAGAAAGCAAACAATCAGCGATCAAATGCAGGACCCTAACACATTAACAAAACTCGGCAAACTCTGTTTCAAGCATAATTTGAAGGGATATTTTTGTCATTGTGATATTAACATGTAAACTGACTCAATTTCGATAGGTGGTCCAACGTCGCAAATAAAATGCTATGGACTGTTACGTATTAAATTTTCCTTTGCCTTGAATATTATTTTGTATTTACAAAGTCTGTGAATAGGTCAGTGAATGACATGAATTTTCCTTCAACTTGTATAAAACTAAGTTGCCAGTGACATTTATTATTGTTGCGTCGTTGACACCTAATTATCAAGGTTTTAGAAAGTAAATCGACACCTAATTACCGAGGTGAATTAACAAAATGAATTGATGATTGTGCCAGAGATATCGGATATCTTCGGTTTACGATAGAAGCCATTATATCACAATAAACAGGTCGATAACATTGGTTCAGGGCCTCTTATATAAAAAACAACGACCCAAAATGTAGGCAATTATAGTAAAGATATAAGCTCAGACGGCTAAAATACCTGACATGGATATAGTTTCAAAAAATTGCAAAATACCATGATAGGTGCAGTTCTACACAGTTCTAGTCCAACGTCAACAATATGGAAACTACACAGCGAAATCTTGTCATTTCCCAAAACAATGTTACAGACGGAGTCATCTGTATCTTCGACAGTATATAGGACAAAGATCATTTGACTGGTTCAGAGGTTGGCTATTTTTGAAAGAAAATCGACAACAATAGTGGTAATTGTAGCTTTAGCCCCTAAAGCAGCAGAATAATATGCGTCGTAACTGACGTTTTAGTGAAATGGTTAGGGAGGAGATAGTCATGAAAGACAACTCTTTTGCGGAACAGACTGATCCTTAACTATGCTTTGTGGATACCATGGGCCGGGGGTCCGAACAGTGTCGTATGTCGTCAAAATGTCCGTCCGCATGTCTTTGAGTGTGTGTCCTCCCGTCCGTCTGTAGATGGATCTTGTTCCAGTAATATCTGAAAAAGCGTTTGTTAGAATGTCATGAAATTGGTACATGCATGGAATCACCATAAAAAGATCTTGATCCTGTTAGATTTAAGTGGATATGTGGTCTACATAATTAACGATCAATTGAATAATTAATCAATTCATTCATTAGGCTATAAATCAAGGAATACTTCACCAAACTTCAAGAAACTATAAGGGTACTCAGCTGTTCCATTGTTTATCTATGCCAAATATTTGTTGGGCATGTCTGAAGATTTAAAGCTAACGCGCGTATTTGAATTCTATAATAAAGCCCCGAATACTGAAAGCTTCGAATTTGACCTGACAAATGCAGTACATTGATAAATGAATGAATGGACGAATGCTTTATTTCATCAGATGCTTCACAATATATAAAATTATAAAACTGTTTTATTGAAGTTGTACAAAATTGAAAAAAGAAAGAACATTGCAGTATTGTACAATCTAGTGGGGAGCATGAAAATAGTCGAATAGGACTAGTCGAGTTGGTGGCCCCTGAATATACTAATAATTATGATGGAGGATCGAAATAAACATTACTTGATGTTTCAATGCGGAGTTTAAAATTTGTCAACTTGACAATTGTTTGAGATAGCCAGGCAGAGAATTCCAGTGTTTCACAGCTGCATTCCTAATATTATGTTGTGAAATAGTAAGTGTACATATGTAAATTTTATGAGCATGAGATTCTAATAATTAGGTCATTTGCATATTGAATAAATTTGTGTCATCAGGCTATATATCAATATAAAAGGCACAGATTTTGACTGCCACGTTATTTATTTATCATTCTGGGTATACTTATATTGTAAGTTCGATGAGCCTGGCATTCAGTATCATGTGACCTGATCGTTCACAAAAAAAAATAAATTCGCAGGCGCACGACCCAAAACAATTCTTAGATCACTGAAACAATATTTACTCTAAAATGAGATACTTTGTCCAACAATGCATCGGGATTCATTCAAGGTTATGCCTACTCAACAATGCTGAATTCATGTTGTGTATCGCAAACGGCCATCATCTTGTAAATACAAGTTCTAAGTCTGAATCGGAAGCACTCTTTCTGCACTGTGAACACTCAAAGTTGTGTTGTTAGTTTTCATATCTTTGCGTGAGGGTCACGCATGCAAAGGCCTCAGTAAAACCGCCATCATTATGCAAGGTGACAATGGTCGGAAATTCTAATTGAAGATCACCCCATAGCCATTCTTTGCAAATCTAAGCATTATTGACGTAGAAGAGTATTTACAGCATTCATGATGTTTTCTCCTTATCGAACCCCAAGCTCATTAGAAACATTTTAAATCTCCAGCGGGCCGTTTTGGTAACCTGTCTATTAGCTATGTCAGATTGTAGCTTTCCAAGATTGCTTCTGGCATGTATCTCAAAATACTAGCATAATTTCAGAATATCACTGAAGGTCAATACTTCATTTCAATGAAAGGAAGTAAAAGCGAAAATGTGTTTAACTGTAGTATCCTGTAATTAAAGTTGCACGTGCCTCCTCATCAAAAATATAGTTGCGTTACTAATAGGTGAATTTTTTGAGGAGGTTGTTCAGAGTAAATTTGACTTATCATGCAAAATCTAGTAAAATATAAATGACGCGTTGATTCCCTCTACATATTATGAATGCTTGCACCCTAACAGAAAGTTCCATTCGCGATAAGCGCCGGAGAAGTACCGCATTACAACTTTAACATTTTCCTAAAATATCCTTGGAAAAGACTTTGTCGTCGCGCTGAACGCAATCAGCACATTACTTCGTAGTCTCAATTTTGCCTATTTCAAGTATTCTCTTTCTTTTTTTCTATGTAGAATAAAATAAATAGTTTAACAATGTTATAAAGATTAAAAACGAAGTGGTGATAGAGTCGTCTTAAAATTCTTAAAACGCAGAGATTGTTAAATTAGGGGATAATGTAATTATATCCTATTCTTGTCATGGATTTCATAGAAATTAATATATAACTCATAACAGTACATTTCAGTTGTTTTACAAAGGTTGTGCCCTTATTCTATCAAGTACCAAGGGTTTAAGAAGTGAAATAAGTGAACGGACGTAATATGATACTGCAAAGTTTGCAGCCCACGTGTTACCGCGAGTGTCAATAACCCGAACGTATATAGAGAAAAATAACCCCCCTAAAAATTGGTCTCGAGCCCTATTCATGTGTATTTCATATCTGTGCATTCGTAGCACAATGCTGGGGCGTATATATCGCATTCGTGTCAAGGGATATCACTTCAGAACCGCTGCTAATCTGTCCATAGACCTTTTCCGTAGTTTACTACGACACCAATCAGGTTTTTTTTATTTACCTCGCAAAATTATGAAATAGCTTAGTCTTTGAATAAATGAACGTATACCTACTTTATCTCTGACTATCAATGACTCGTCTCCTACTTCCGTTAATTATGTTGAATGTGGCAACATCTAATTTCAGCCGTTCTTAAGAGCCGTCGACTGTTTCTGCTCGGTTCTGAACTTTTGTCAGATCCAACGTATTCGATACGTTTTACGCGAGAGGGCAAACGTTGCAGAGTTCGTGGACGTCGGCTCACGGGAAGATGGTCGAAAATACATGTTGATATTATCGAGGTAGACGTGAACCGACCAGTGTTATAGTCCCGGTCGAAGTAAACTACCAAAAATGTCTATTGGCTGGCTTGTAGCGATGAATTTTTGACCCGCAAGCGCGCCACAGCACTGCTGCAAATTGTATTTGATATCCGTTTATGTATTTAAGAGCAGCGATTATAATGACTTCCAAATGTCGATATGACTTCAAATGAGTCATTTTATAGACTAGTCAAGATTGATATAGACACTGGCCCTCCCCATTGTTAATTCTGTGATCTGCCCTTATTTTGTACATTTTTTCCCAACTTTAGGTATTAAATAGCAGCTGATATTACATCAGAAATGTCCATGTGACAAAAAAAAAGCGTCCATCATGCGATAGGTGTCGTCAGACTTGAGTTTAACGCACTATCTTACCGGAAATTTAGGATGGGGACCACTTTGAAGTCGGGGACCACTTGAGGTCTTCATATATGTGATAAGTACGAGTAAAAAAGATTAACTTGAACAACGATACACAGCAAAACCATTTTTACCCATGTGACAGGCTCTGTTACAAGCCCTGTACAGACCTTGTCACTACCCTGTGGTACAGATCTGTGTCAGCAAAGACGTCCCATTATTGTGACAGGGGCTGATGTGCAGCAGGTCTGTATCTATGGCTGTGGGGGCAGGACATGGACCTGTGCCGGGGTATGAAATTTCTGCCTGTCTCAGTACTGTATTTACAGGACTGTACACAGCAATGTGAATACAAACCTTTTACAGAGCAAATGATTGTTAATGTGCAAACTATTATGCCTTTATTCATTTCTGTCAACAAAATTAGCCCATTTTTCTGAAAATAAACACTCCTGAAATCTGACAAATTTTCAGACCCTGCAACAGGCCCTGTAAATTCAACACTGACACACCACTGTTTGTTCACCAGTATTTCAGTCATGTGGTCACATAACTACACTCAGAATTACATCACTGGCTACATTCCTGTAATACCAGGCCTGATACAGACATGTTCATACACCACTGATATCTGATCAATTTTACACGTTCTGTAACATAGGTTATTTCTTCAAGTTAGGGACTGTTACAAGTACTAATCAGACCCCGTTACAGGCACGTACTGAAATGTGCCTGTTGTTTTCTTGCTGTGTATGAATTGTTATTAGAAATGTAGTACGAATATATCAAACCAAACGCAAAAAGATCATATTCAGAAAAGATTATTTTTTCACACATTTAGAAGCAAAACGTATGTGTTGAAAAACTTATGCATTGGTTACAATTCAAAATATGCTCGCTATATTATGTACCTTACGTCGAAAATTATACGAGCATAGATAGCACAATATTTCTAGTTGACTCAAGGTGTGGATCCTACTGTTCATTATCTGCTTTGCCAAAACTAAAACTAAAACGTAAGTCATGTCTTTATATGTTAGGTCAATTAATCTGCAGAAATCGCACAATTCTGAAACACTACACCACGATATATCCGTCAATGAGCGCAGCCATCATTGCTGTTCTCATAACACATACTCCTCGTATATGAATACATAAATATAAAAGTCATAAATATAAAACTCATAAAATAAATAAAGAGTCAAGAGGCTATAGGTTAGGCTATATAGTCATTTATTTTATTTACAACGATCAGTCAGAACATAAAGAAAAGGAGAGGGGCTGACATTGACAGAGAAAACTGAGAAAAACTCAATAATAAACGTATTAATAGTGCTTGGGCCGCCTGTGGACAGACAGGGGTAGTTGATATATAGAAGCAGAACACTGAAAAACTTGCCACAATATACCGCTTATGTCCCTTTAATTGTGTCAGGTACAAAGCATATCATCCTAATACTCTATATCGAACATGCTTATTTATTCACTCCATGGCTTGAGATTGCTTCGAGGCAAGTAAATTGTTACCTGCCCTTGGAACAGAAATACCTGATGTGTTGCTCGTAGAATATGGAAAAGTTCTCATTTTTACAAATATTACACATTCCCATCGACAGACGCTACGTTGCAATTTATTGTTTTGATGCTTTGGTAAATCACACCAAAAACATTTCTTCCTTATAACGCCTTTTAAGGTTTTGAGTAGCCTCTTCGATCGTGATCCATAAGAACACATTGAGGCAAATATGTTTTTTGTTGTGTGATCGCCAGCGGTCATTCAGCCTTAAAATTCTCTGGTAGTCAATACCGATTAATCACATGTTAAAACAGCGGCTAAAAGTATGTGAAAAATCCTGTAAAATGTGACAAACTCTTATTCACAAGTTACCAACTCTGGCTTGCCACTGCAGATCAAAACAACCAGACAAGTGTAACCACTCTTGAAATCTCACTACCTGAATTTTTTAAGCTAACATAAGCGCATAAACTTATAATTAAAGTATTATCACATACTTATAAAGTGACCATAATCACCCTTTCAATGACGTCATCATCAAGGATAAACAAAATTGCAAACATTCGATAAACGTTGAGGATCGATCATGACGACCACAACCACAACGTTTATCTGTCATTTTCTATTGTATACACTTTGAGTTTTACATAGGTAAACTTAACGTATATTCGTACAAACTACTTCAGCAAGCTTTATCGTATTATACTTCAATGCATCGTTAAAAGCTGCGCTACACAATCGTATATGTAGCAAGACTAAATCAGTCACTGTTTGAAATTTTGACAAGTCAATTATTTAAATTCAGCCATGCAAAATAGTGTCTCGTAATACAATTTAAGTGACATTTGCTGTAACTTTAAATATATTCAAATCTATGTTCCAGAATACATATATTTTATTGTAAATGTATTCATTATCATCACCGAAAAATTTGTTGAAATGGAAGGTATTTGGTGTGCAAGTAAAATCATTCCGTAAGCTAAGATGTAATTAATAGCAATAAAATTGGGCAGAACACACATGCGTTAATATGAACAATGGACCTTTCTCAGAAAAAGAAACAGCACGTCATATTACAAGAATAATAAAGATAATGGAAATAGATATCGAAATTCACAAATTCGAGATGCGAAGAATATTTAGATTAAAGACTCAACATGGATAAACAAGAACGGATAGAAAAGAAAAGTGTAAGAAATGTCAATTAAGGTAGTATGCGCCTCGAAAGTAAAATACCTACTTTTGCTCAAACTTCCTCAAAGAATATTTCAACCACATTCTCTTTCAAAATCAAGAATAAAATTTGTGGTTCTAGAGGTACAAATTACCTAAGATTTACCGATAACTGAAATTTAAAATGGCCGCCTTACCTGTGTTAACTCTAAGGAGAAAAATAAAACATTCGATTTTCGAAAAAAGACTGAGACGGTGAAAACTTTTCTTACACCAAGAGCTTTCAATTGATCTGAAACCGCACAACTGTAAAGTTTAAGAGCCCGATATCAGTCCCCGAGGCGCGTTCTACGGACAAGATAAAACCAGTTTGCGACGGTGTCTTGTACAAGTCATCACGTACTCCATGTAGCTTACTCCTCGTTTAAATTTTTTTTGGTGTGTTTATAGAGTTTAAATACTTTGGAAATAGTTATGAATATGTACTGTACATGTGCTGTTCAAAAATCGACTTTTTCACAATTTTTATTCAAAAAGCAAAGTGTCCGCTAGGAAACGATGAAGCTCTTTAGGAACACTCGTACTTGTTTTACAGCTCTCCTATGATTAAAAACACGTGTTAATCTCGTAATTGTAAATTATATTGGGAATCTATATCATAATATCCACCTCACCCTGCAGTGACCGATATCCAAAGCGACAATGAAGCAGTGATTTCAGTGCTCTACGAAGCGCCTTATCGTATCCGTAAACGAAGGGGTTTATTGCAGAATTAACAAATGTCACCATACGAGCTAGAAGTCCGTACCGAAAAGTTTCGGCACAAGCAGATATTGAGAAATTTTGTATAATGAGTATTATAACGAACGGCATCCATGTACACAGGTAGACCAAAACGACAATTACCACCATCGTGGCTGCGTTAAGTTCGCCCTTTGTTAGGGTGGGTGTGTCAGACACATTGTGGGTCAGATCCCGAATTTTTCTTGCTTGTCTTCGCACCAACAGCGCAATGCGGCTGTTCATAATGATCATTATGGTCAGCTGGATGAAGAAGACTGCGACAAGACCAAAAAGTAATGTGTAATCTGTACGGTCGATGTAAACCGAGCACAAGTTTATCACGTTCGTACAATTTGTACTTTGATCTTTTTGTACAACCGTTAGATTCACTATCGATGTTGGAACAAAGATTCCCATCCACACGAGGCCCATTGCTGTCAACGGTCTTTCTCTAGTGACAAGGGTATTGTATCGAAAGGGATAAAAAATGTATATATACTTGTGAACGCTCAGTAGACATGTACTGATGAGGGTTATGTCGGACAGTCCAGCAGCGAATATTAAGTAGGCATCACATAAAGTCTCGGGTAAAACAATTCCCAGAAGTGCCAATGCAGGAATGGGGATGACGAAAGCAGCGGCCGCGAAATCGGAGAGACCTAGATTCAGTAACAACAAGTAATGATTCCTTTCTCGTAGACTGCTAAAAGCGAGTATGGTGACAATGACTATACCGTTGTCAATAGCAACGAAGATCGCCAGCAAGAAGAAGGGTAAGGCTTTCAAAACAGGAAGTACACTGTCCATGATATCCTCCCACACTTCACATGGAATTTCGTCCGATCTTGAATCATCCATGTTCTCAGAATAGGATCTGCTCAGTCCCGTCCAGTTTTCTAAATACAATATACACTCTCACAAAGCGATATTGACATATAGTGTATGCTCTGTGTTCAATCGTAGACCCCAGGAACTTAGGTCTATTGTTCAGTCTACTTTGTAGAAGACAGAAATTCAGGTCTGTAGTCAGGCTTTCTTCAAGCACCGTGCTCAATCATAGTTTCCGATGATGTCTCTATATTTTTATGTTGTTGTAGAACTACCCAGAGTATAACAGCAAATACGATGGATACGGTATCCGATGGATGCAATTTGCTGAGCCCCGTGCATATTGGTTGCAATATTCTTAGCCAATGTCAGAATTATATGAAGTCTGTGTGTAATCCCATGATGTGGCTTTTCCTTTGACGTCATCGGCTGCGAGAAAAAACACAAGTATCCGATAATGTCAACCAAAGGCAGAATTCATTGAGCTATATTTTTGTCATTTGAAAAGTCCATACTTATCGTTGCGTGTGGAAAGACAGGAATCTTCTATCAGATTCAAAATCATTTCATCAAAGCTTGGTTCTTGTAGGATCACTTTCTTTTTAATTGCTTAAATAGCCAATCATCGGGGCGATATGCAAATGAGTACACAAATAAATCCAATCACGCTTCGCTTTTTGTACACCGTATGCCATGTTTGCCAATTAGATACTCGGAGTTCGTAAGATTAACTTGTCTATATTTTATTTACGGATTCAGACAATGGATTTCGCACTACATACCTTTTCAATTAAGGCGTCTTTTGAAAAAAACATAATCTTGAAAAATCTGACGACGAAATTAACACCACAAATCATATTTTAGGGAGGTAATGGCTCAAAACAATACTGCAAGCTTGTTATCTTGAAAGGGCGAAAGAACTGTTCGATCACAATCAGATGGTCTTACCTACCGGCCAGGATTATGAGTATCGCCACCACCGATGTTATATCAAGTGACCGAGGAAGAAAATCGACAAAGTTGGTGTCCAGAATGAAAGTTATATGACACTGTAATGTCTGCGCACAACGTTTTGCCGTAAGTGTCAATACCCGGACGCAGATGACTCACGTCAACGTCCAGCAGGTCGCAAGACCTTTTACAGCGATAGGAAGGTAGCTATGGATGCAATAGTATACATTAACATTATTGCTTTTGCCTAAATACTCAGATCCCTTCCCATGCGCACCAGAGTTGCATCCAAAGAATGATTGCATCGCAATCCAAAAGAATGCTATTTTAATTAGAAGTTCCTTTCTATTGCCTAGAATCGCGTCCACATCAACATCGCTTTTAAAGAATGAAGGTGAATCGTATATGATTCAAAAACCCTGAGGGACTTTGCATCATGATTACTTCCTCATTGCATCAACTCTCGGTATACTGCGTTTACGTCGCATTGTACTGTTGGTTACATTGTGCTATCTATCCGATCGTTACTGATCGATCGGGCTCGATTTTATAAAGGGAAATGTTACCAATGTAATGATATCGCTCCAAATATAAGAGAAGTCACCATGAACTAAATCAGTAAAATCCGCGAACTCCTAGTGCTCCAGAAAGCAAACAGTCGGCGATTTAATACAAGACCCTGACAAATTGACAAATCTCGGCAAACTCTGTCTCAAGCAAAGTTAAAAGAGATATTTTCTCCGCTGTGACATTTCAATTGACTCACTATCGATGAGCGCTCTTACATTGCAAAGAAAGACTACGCACTATTGCAGACTATATGTTCATTTACCTTGAATATTATTTTGTAATCGTGGAGTCTATATAAAGGTCAGTGAACGATATACTAATTTTCCTTCATCTTGAGTAAAACTTCGTTATCAGGAACATTGATTTTATTTGCGTCATTGACACCAAATTATCAAGGTTATAGACAGTGAATTAATTATTGTGCCAGAAATATTGTATATCTCTGGTTTACAATAAAAGCCATAATATCACCAATGTATATGTCAATATCATTAGTTCAGGAACTCTTATAAGAGACAAAAATCCCAAATAAACCAAAATATAGGAAATGGTCAAATTATTAGTTGAGACAGTTTATACCTAGCAGGAGTAGAATTTCAAAATATCATGGTAGGTGCCAGTTCTGGGCCAGTGACTACATTAGGTTAATTACACAGCAAAATCATGCCACTTTCAAAGCAATGTGATAAAGTGCCTTACGTAACAACTGGATACTTGGATATTCTTCCCAAAGGTTCCATTAATAAATCTGCTTTATAAAAATTATTAACGTGATTTGAATCATCTGTTTCTTCAATCATTTTCTGTCAAGATTAAGGATTGTTTCAGTGGTATAAAACTGTATACCATGATTTGTACATGTCATTCCATATTGCTTTTACTTTTACACAAATTCAACACAAAGATGTGTTCAGAGATTCTCATACATATTTGCAAAATATACATACATCTTAGCATAATAATATAGTAACTTAATTTTACACAACGTTATATTGGTGATGAGAATGCTGTTGTTTGTTTTCCAATGAAATACAGGACAGTACTTCTGATTATCAGACCAACTTGAAAAGGCAAGACGTTTCTCTTCCAAATATGCGAGGAAAAAGTGAATCTGTATACGCAAGCCATTTTAACCACGATGAAATGACCTTCCGACGCTATCGAATGAAGTTGCATGTGTGCTGACTTTTGTTACATACTTTAAATTTAGCTATGTCAGCAATAAGACAAGACACAGACATTAAACAAAACATACACACACAAAATAAAATTTGTACTTTCGAAAGGAACAAATATTCGCAACAAGACATCCGAGTTCGAAGACATGTTTTTCCCACATCTTAAGATTGCCGTATATCGCGACTCGTACTCCGAAATCACAAACGAGTCGACTATTTCGCCCACAAAGTAAAGCGATGTATTCATTGCTCTGATAAAGTTTGTGTGCAGTGTGTGAGTGCGAGTGCTTCATGAACTCTACACGTGTGAAGAAGGCAGTCAGAAAAATTGTAACAACTTACCGCTGGTATAACAACACTCGTTTTTAAGAGTATGGATTTGGCCGAGGGCTTTTGAATATAGCCTCTTCGCTAGGTGACTAGGTGCCGTACATTGTGAGTTCGAACCCGATCGAAAATTTACTGTATATTCTTACATACCAGATGCTAATTTACCCAAGGCAGATATAGCATTTTCCACAGAGATAAATTTGATCCATACATTGTAATTGTACGTTCTCAATGGGAAGGCTGATTGAAGCGATTTGGCAACAATAGTAAAAAGAATATTATTGCTGCCGTTGTATTATAGTCAAGGGACTTGACATTAATAATGAGACGGCAAAGGTTATACGCGTAAAAAAACAACCTGGCATTGCCATACTTTTTTATAGTACCATATAATTTCAATTTTTTTAGACTTATCAGAGCCTTTACGCTTAAGGACGGTTAGTATAGTTTTTGCTTTTTACATCTAATGGATTGTTTTTTGGTAGCCCCCAACGGCCAACAATGATTAAAATTTACCAGGCTTATATTATAACTAGAAATACATGTTTAATCTTGCTGCCGTTTCACAGTAATTACAAGGTATTATTATGGTATCATTATGAGCTATTATAAGACATTGTCAAATTTTAAGTGTGAGTTCCAAACACAGAACATACAGATATATTTCAGTTTGACCGATTTTGTGTGTGTTATTTGCATATAAGAGGCAGAAGGCTTTAAATTATCTGTACAAATTTTTCATCATTTAAGAAAAATTCAGCGCAAATTTGACAGCATCTATGAAGCAAAATCAAGAAGAAAGTTTGTTGGGATTAACTTATGTACAGCCTGCGTATGTTGTTCTTGTTGATCATCGACTGTGCATGTGTCTTTGCCATTATAACATGTCGTTATAAGGAGTCCACAGCTATTCGGATCCATGACGATACGACGCGATCGACAATATCGTTGGATGCGATATAAATACATAACCTGGTTTATACGACCAACAATGCAATATGGACGCTATGCGTACACAGTAACTTGAATGCAATGTAAAGGGTTACTGACATATTGTAAACTTTTGAAAAATAAACGTGATTCAAAACTCCTATTCAAACTGACAGCTTCAGATTATCGTACTTAATGGGGGTAGAGAGATAAGGATGAGCCCCAGATCAAAGTCTCCCATATCGATGCGAATTTGAATAGGAAAATAACAGCTATTTCCGTAATTTCGTCATGTCTCACTATAGGGAAAAATTGCAAGACTAGAGCGAGAAAATGACGCTTTCTCGCAATCAGTGAGAATCTGTTCTTATTCTCACCGCTGTCGGTGGGAAAATTTTAATCTCCACTGGAGATTGGTGAGAATTGCACTCCCTGGCGAGAATCAAGTGTGAGAACAAATTCTCACCGGTGAGAATGGAAATTTTCACCAAGTACATTGAGAATTGAAATTCTGATTCTTGCCAATGAATGGGGAGTCTTGCTGATTCTCGCCAATGAACGGCGAGTCTTTATGATTCTCGCCAGTGAATTTCCATTCTCACTGTACTTGATGAGAATTTCCATTCTCACCGGTGAGAATTTGTTCTCACACTTGCGATTGATTCTCGCCAAGGCGTGCATTTCTCACCAATCTCCGGTGGAGATTAAAATTTTCTCACCGACAGCGGTGAGAATAAGAACAGATTCTCACTGATTGCGAGAAAGCGTCATTTTCTCGCTCTAGTCTCGCAAGTTTTCCCTATAGTGTCAAGAAATCCAATTAACAAATGCAATTTTGATCGATGACGGCGAGGATGTTACCGACAACTGGAACAATTCAATCAGAAAAGGTTTTCAAAAAGAATTGTACATCCTTTTATGCTGGCTCAGAAGTTAATCCGTAAGACGCATATGTTATGTGATCACTATCATAATGAAAATTGCACTTTACTAGGGCTAAAAGGGAACAAGTATTCATAATAATAAGGTATCTCACATACGACGACGGCCCCTAACTGCAGGTTAAGCGATTCTATTCATACACTGTTTTCACTGTCATTTAGCGATTTTCACGTCATCGGTGGCAGTTTGAACCAATCAAGCACAGGGTAGCTCTCCAAAATTCATATACTGTAAATCAAAAATAACAATGAGCTTGGAAAGCAGATACTGATATTTCAATCAGACAACAGTCTCGGGCTTTCAAAATGTTGTTGATGATTTTAGCCCCTATATAATTCAAACATGAACACTCCAATATCAGACGATGCTTCACCAGATTAACACCACTTCATTTATCAGATTGCGTAAATAAAGGACCTGATTTTCTACGTCATATACTACGGCATCAATTAAGAAATCCCGGTACACCTTAAAAGATATAACTGCTTAAATGTAATATATTGAACCCCTCCTGAAAGAGTTATGCTAAAGTTTTCATATGCAGATGTCTTTTTTCATACATTTCACCGTGTTTATATATTGGTAATTGTACGTACTAACTGTAGAGTGTTTCTTCAATATTTTATGAAGTCTCAAAGCCCTTGACACGTTTCGCTGCTTTCTCTTCCGAAACATGACAGTTTGACATTCAGAAAAGTTAATCCTCCTAACGGATAGAAAGTAGTAAGTTTTTATTAATGGTTCTGGGCCATACGTATCGAAACGACACGTATCTTGTTCATTAGCTTTGTGAAGGAGGGCCGCTAATCGAAACCCGCCGGGAAGTGTCGTACTTTTGACACATTAGTGTACTTTAGCTCTCTGAATTCTACCCCTGGCTTTCCTTGATGCCAGTGTTATCCACAGTGGCATTACGGCATTACTGAATGTTTCCAGGTTCTCCGTAGCCGAATCTGATGAAACGTAATCTTTCTCAAGGACGCTTCACTCATACTATGGTGCATCACATAGTGATTTGCTAACAATATTCTTTATTCCATGTACTTCTTTCTCCCGCTATTGATAATCATGCTAAAGTTTCAATGAGATGTGTTCACAAATTATTTAAACGCAGAGACTGGTGTTTATTCCATCTTCTATCTTTGAAAATCTTTCAGGGGCATGTGCTTCGATTCGACTTTTCCGCTGATCGCCGCTGTACACGGCGTTATTATCACAGCTTACGCTGTTGAGACCGATTCACACTTCTCCGATATTGACGTAATGCAACGGAGATCAAATTAATAGGTAAATGTAAGCTTAACTGTCACAGTGTTGTAAACATCACATACACCTTCGCCTCCGTTCTACCGAGGACTGAGCTGCCTGGTTCTACCAATTCTAGCTCAAATGATGGGTACTCTTTAGTGAATAAGAAGTTTTGATTTTTTCCGCCATGTCTTCCTTTTCAAATGCCTACATAACCAACATAACCTACATAACCGAAAATGTCCTTCGTTTATCTTTGTTGAACTGTTCGCTGGACTGATATAATTTGGTCTTTCGCCCGTATATAGTGATTTTCGTTTGTCGCTATTGAGTTCTAGATGAATAAAGGGCCAAATCAGGGTCTACTTCGATCTTTGATTATGATGTTATATATCAAGGCTTTTCGAGCATGGACATATTGCTGATAAAACCCTTTCAAAGTGATGTTGGGGCCTAGAATTTGACCGCACTGAAAAAAGTCAAACTAAGTATACAAATGCGACATCTGTAAAATGAGACGTCTGACAATTATGACTTATCAGTTCCAATTACTGTGCATTGTGTGCAGTTCGTCCTGTGAGGCAAAATTTGTTTTTCAAACAACAGATAGGCAACTATCTAGCGTTTCTAAGGCGCTTATTTCAGTGTTGCATTCCACGCGCAAACAGCTTTTTCATAATTTATGTAAGCATTCTTTAATTAAACCTTCTTTAGTGTAAGGAATGCATTTCAAAGGTACTTTATATACAAATATTTACCTGTAAACAGAGACACATCATCTTCTTAACTTATTCTCTAATCACAGCAATGTTTAATTGTAAGATATGCAGCGTGAGAGAGGTTGAAAAGATTTAGCGAATCAATTAGTCACTTACGTCCATGTAAAAAAAGAAGCTTACCCCGATTCCGAAGTGGCTGCACTACACAACAATACAAATCATTTAATCTGTGGTACAAAAGCAGGACA
>LD533050.1:12854-60505 GCA_001465055.1 Ptychodera flava | reverse complement strand
GTAATCATGATATAAATATGAAAATGATGACCTGTTTTATTGATTTTTAGTGATTTTGTGAAAAACCGTGAATTTTTAATGTCATTTTGTAAAAAAACAAGCACGGTCACCCCATCTTTTTTCCCAGTTTTAGACTACTCTCATATGCAGGTATTTAAAAAACACCATTTGAAAAAAGTGACATTACTTTTATTTTTTCCAATCGTACATCCTTAACTTATTCTCTAATCACAGCAATGTTTAATTGTAAGATATGCAGCGTGAGAGAGGTTGAAAAGATTTAGCGAACCAATTAGTCACTTACGTCCATGTAAAAAAAGAAGCTTACCCCGATTCCGAAGTGGCTGCACTACACAACAATACAAATCATTTAATCTGTGGTACAAAAGCAGGACAAACGTACTGTGCACATCTCGGAATATCAAGATTGCAATACAATAGAATAGACAATTTACACCTTTTACATCGATATCACACACTGAAAGGGTGACAAGGTGTGGCACGTATTCAAGCTCATCATGAATGCCAATGACAATCTTTATATATATATATATATATATATATATATATATATATATATATATATATATATATATATATATATATATGTACGTATTCAAGCTCATCATGAATGCCAATGACAATCTTTATATATATATATATATATATATCAATATATCAATATATCAATATTATATTATATTATATTATATTATATTATATTTTAATTAATAAGTACATGCTTTCCTTGTCTTCTATATGATCCGGCTTGGAAGGAAATCATGGTGACCATGTCACGCAAAGTGTTCGACATTTTCACATTTTATGACACGGTAATTATGTCTCTCGTATTTTGCTTCTCTTAAGAAAGAAACACATGTGAAATAGATGTCATCATAGTATAAAATACTTATAGCGTAACAAGTTTATTGCTTGAAAAATGACGATGGTTGGCTTTGCTTTCTTCTCTCTCTGACGATGTCTAAAATGTTGGGAGGCCATGTGGTAATATCGCTTATAGAGATTGTGGACGATTTTTTCAAAGCGTTCGACTTCCACCTTTTCCTCGTCAACACTTCAGAGTCAGAGTCATCAGACTCCGTGAAGCTGCTGTTACTCGACGTGACGTCGATTGGTAGGGGAATGAGATCACTGTCGGTGGTGTACGATGTAATGCTGCCATCACTACGTGACGTCAATGCTAATTCGTCATGGTGTATGAAGACTGTTTGAGATGATGACAGAGTCAACCTATGTGTCAAACAAAAGTGTCAAACTATAGTTTTGGGAATCTAGCATTTACTTTACGCAATTATGTCTGAACTTATGATTTGTTATGATTGACCAAAGTACGACGTTTTTGAACATGTACCTTGAGGGCGCTATTGTCCTCTGCATGCGTATCGCATTTGTTATTATAATGGATTATCTTGAGCATCCAGGGCAGGCTATCCTATTTATGTTGTCAAATCAGACCCATGAAGCGGCTGCCAACTTTCACAGAGATTTGCCGCGTGTCCGACCGTCGATAAAAGTCGTTGATAAGGAAAACTATCCCGTTCATAAGATTTCAAAAAAATTATCCGATACATGACTATATTAGCAGTTCGTCAACTCAATCGATTGGCAAATTTCAATTTTCGTGCCCTAAGAATTGTCTTCGCAACCTAATGAATTTGTGGATTTGTATCTACTGGAAATATAGAACTTAAAGCTATAGCCTTCTTACGGGTTCGATTGTTCTTTCTTCTTTCCTGGCTTTGATAAGCGATCTCCCATAAGTCGCGTCAATTCACTTATTCCAACGGAAAAGTCAGAACTTGAGTACACATTTTCGGAAGGTGGGTGAAAAGTTCTAAAGGTTTTGTGCTTGCCGTCCATTGTTGCGATATTTGTTCCAAACGAAAGGTTAAAGAACGTATCGACTTCTCTCCCGTTTGTTTATGAGCGTTCGAAAGTAAAATCGCCGTAAGTTCCAATGTCATTGTCCAGAGCTGATTGTCTCGGGTTCGGAAATGTTTCGGTGTGTGGTTTTTCACGTATATTCTCGCCAGACACGTCATGTACAGTAATGTTTTAGCAGTCAATGTACCTATAGTGATCACAAACATTACTCACAGAGTATTGACATGTTCTGATGAAGACAATTCAATCGACAAAGTGTTAAAAAGGAAGACCTATACACGCTCACACACGTCGAATATCTCGAGGACATTCTAAAGGTTCGTTTTGCGCTTTCGAAAGTGTGTTGCTCTTGGTTGTGTCATTAACGGAGAAGATTTTGCAATCACGATCAATGACAGAACAAGTTACTTGCCGAAGATTGTGGCTTTACAAAGAAGTTAGTCAAGAAGAAGACCACGAAACTGGATTTTACAAGCAGTTGAACGATACAAAAATAATTGCAAAAAAGCAAAAAAAAAGGAAAAAACATTAAAAGTTTCTTCAATCGTATGGAGACGCTTAAGTTTCCTATAGGTGTAGAATACGCTTCGGGGACATTGTTCACACGCTCAAATGTTACGATAGTATGAGTCTGCTACTTGTGTAGACACATTTTAAATCCTATACGGAGTGAATCGTTTTTGTCAAAATATACAAATCAATACATGTATTTCTGCAGTGTTGAAAATCGGTATACCATTTTCTAATTGGAAATACCGATCAGAGAAAGTGCTTCTCTAACCCTCAATCATTAATTCGCGGAGTCAGTTCACGCAGGTTTGAATTCGATCTACGATAGGGATAGATGGGACACCGTAACTTACGAATTTTGTCAGAAAAATGTGAAATTTGCTTACACATAATCAAATTGTCTAATATTGTACAATATCAGACAGTACAGAGTGAATGTCTTGCGCTACAATTTTCAATGTATTACCATGAGGAATCATTTTATGTATTATAGTTTTACAAAGTCCTTTCAAAATGCAGTTTTCACGTTAAAACATACAAGCTGTAACTATTATAACCCCCATCTTCACATGAACAATCCTCAGCCAAATTGCGTTTCTTTCCCTTCTTTCATTTCATTTCCGTAACTTTGGAAATTGACTTTGAATAATAGTTATGCATTATTATGCAATAAAGTGGTCTTTTTTTACAACGCAGTTTGTTAAAGGTGACGATATTACGACAAATATTGAAGACAAGAAATCATTTTAAAGCCTATTTTATTCTAAATAGTAGCAATACCAACTTGGAATTATAACTCTAATGTTTGTAAAGCCTTAGGGGCACTCACTAGCTATACTTGTAAAATAACTGTAGCTTTCTTTTTGCATGGTTTTACACCGGATGTGCACAGTGTATAAGGGAATTGCGTTAGCTATCGGACACACATTGTTGTTGACTCCACTCCGTTAGGCTCGTCCCATTTTGACAATCTCAGTCAGCAAAATTCCATCTCTTGGCCTCGGCATAAAAAGAAGAATTTTTAGTCTTAGAAAGTGAAAATTATTTGGAAAAAAGTTACCATATTTTCATTTCTACCGTGTAAGTTGATAAGTGCCTAAAATCGCAGTGATTGTGTTTTTTTGATCAAAGAAAACGGGAGACGATTACACGTGAGTAAAGTAATATGGAGAGGAAACCTACCAAAGTGTTTTACATACGCATCAGTTTCTTTTAAATTACTTGTTTGAAGCAAAAATTAAAAAGGATCATCCGTTTTTATTTTGTTCTGCTTATATTTACTCTTTCCAACAACAGGATATTTCTATATAAATGATCCCGTTCCTCGTTAATCTCTTAATTTTAATGTATTTCTGTATGAGAAGAGCTGCATTTTCAAAGTTTTAGTTGGTGCAATCACATGACAATAAAAAACGCTATAATGACGAGATGAATTTTCCAAATGCTTGCCCGCCGTGACATTGCTACGTTTGGAGGTGGGCAATTTGCAGAAAGTGGTGTCATTACAATCAGTGTAGGTGGTTCTCGTCGTAATACTTTGGGGAAGTAGTCATTCCAGAATAGCATTCTCCTGGCTCTGTAATCGTACTTGACCCTAGAGACATCATTAATTTCGAGGTAAGCACCTGTGACGTCATTGAAGGGTTCCCAGATTGTGCCAATAAACCCTGTCGGTGTAGGATTCCTTGAGGAAGGGAGCAAAGAAAGAAATGGAAATAAGAAAGATTGTGAAATAAAGCCATTAAATGTCGAATTATAACTTATCTACCAAATGTTATCATTATTTAGGGGGTTTCTGAAGGTGTCACAATGGATTTGTTGTGCATACAGTTGTTATAATCGACTACCCATATTTTCTCTGCAGAACAAGTGGCATCACTCAGAAAAGCCCAACATCGATACCACTGCCACATGTGACTTTGCCCGTCGCCAATGGCGTTGTTTAAATCATGAGACACGGAGGTGTTTTCATATTGAGGAACGCAGGTCCCCACCATTGAACCCTATACGAATATCTATCCTGACATATATCATTGTATTATCCTTTGAATTTCGTAACTAGCACGGTAATATCACAGTACGACGTCGTTGTGAGATTTGATAGCGAGTTACATAGCAGACAAGAACCAACGTACGATGCTAAATTGCAAAATCTTTTATCATTCCTACATGTAAATTGATGAAAAATTTCATGTCAAACATGTAAAAATCATTGACTGCTACAGTTTCAATGCCTTTATCTGATACACAGTGCATTAACAAGAGACATGCTTACCCATATTTTTGTAAATTTGTAAACAATATCATCGTGAATTCACTAATTTTTCTGTCTTTTTCTGACCACCTCGGTTGGTCATTGTACCAGTTGCCTCCATCGCACCCCCAGGGACATGTACGATTACTGTGTAAGAAGGGTGTGCCGAACAGGAAGTACAGGTCGTAACTATGAGTGACACCTGTCGAAGGGTTAAAGGTATTCGGTCACCTGTTTTTAAATAGCCAATGGCAGATTTTACGCGGGTGGCCACTTTTTAAAAAGGGCGCCCCCAAATGCGTCGTCTGCATGTCATTTGACGTATCAAATATGGAGGACCGACAGCTACAGGTGTTACGGGTAGTACGCTAAGCCCAGCCCCTTAACCATTTATGGGATATGCAAATTTACGGTGACCGTGTACCTTTAATAGAATACAATTAGATCTCGTGAGTCGCGAGATCTTGCGACACCCGGACTTAGCTACCAGTCATTTGTGTAACGTGTAACAGTCCTTGCATCTACACAGTTAAGCTAAGAATTAGTAATTTGTTGTGCAATCATGAACACTGCATATGATATTGTCCCATATGATCAGTAGCCTACGTCATCGGACATTGACCTTATGCAACCACTGGCTTATAAAAATCGTCAGTATTACGGCTGACTCGCAGCGTGTTTGCAAGGTTATATCTGATTGGTCGATTGTCACTATTCACAGCAACTTAGGGAGTTTATTTGTATTGTTTTAATTATATTGGTAAGATTCAGCCAACCAATAGGATAACAGCTTCGAAATCGCTGCAGGTCGCCCCCAGTATTATTCACCATACTTTAAGAAGACGTAATCTTCAGACTAATTGGACTGTTCAAATGAGTCGGTCAAAGCTGTTTGTTTTTTAAGGTAGATGTAGATAGACTTAAGAAAAGGCTGTAACGGAGTTAACATCGATATAAGGTCTTCGTGTTGCTCGTGTCCTCATGTTCAGATTTTAAGACTTACCGACCCATTCTGGTTCCTCATTGAATTGAGATAGGTAATGAAAGGCGTATCTGTACGTGTCATTCTGTTCGAGTGAGTGCCACCTACCATGATAGTCGGTTGGTGCCGCGTAGTCGTATTCTGTGTACAGCTAAATAAAACAATAGATGTATGATCCGTCGATGAAATACGATACGTATCTAATTGTAATAAACCTGTCAATATCATTAAAACATTATCACTTCGTTTCAAAGTTAAAATAAAATTACACTATTCTATGCAGAGCAACACTTTTCAATGACATGAAGTTTTGACTGAAGCTCCATGCATTGATCGGTTTCATAAATACTAATTGAGAGTAAAGGTTTTCGTCATATTACTGCTCTATTAATATCAGTCAGCAGATGGCCGTCTCTTTGTAGTACAATTAGAGCTTATTTTGCAGAAGATACGTACATGGAGACTTTGAAAAATAGTAATGATAGAAATATCGTCAAAGCTTTAGGCTGACGTGTTATACAGCGGGTATTTTTATGCTAAAATTTGTTATACATTTTCGCATGTTTATTATTTATTGATACAACGAGTTTTTATAGAAGCTCATATCAAGAAATGAAAAAAAAACATGAAGTTGTAGCGAAGAGGGTAAGCAAAGGAAAAGAGATAATGTTTGATTGGCTATTGTCGCATAATCGATCATTAGCGTGATTCAAAGTTCAATCATACCAAGTGGTGTCGTTCAACAATGTAATGAACCTTCGCTCTAAAATGATTAAGTCCTAAAATAATTGTATCATGAAATCAAGCATGAAACAATTTCAGCAATTGCTAGAACGTATCGAGTGCAAGTAGACATAATCGCTTAGTCACAGTTTCAGAAATTGTGAACCTTACCTGGACTCACTGATTTCGGATCTCTCCGGGGTTATCAGGATCTGCTGGTTTTTTGTACTCATAGAGTAGAGCGTCGTAGAGGGCGTTTTGCTGCACTCTCCGCGTACAGTGGAGCACTGACGAAGGTTTTCAATGTTTTCGAGGTTTCTACTTGTCAGTCTCCTTCGACCTGCGAAAGATAATATAGAAATATAGAAAGGCAACCATACACTGCACAGTAAGGCAATATAGTTTCTGTCTTATCCTACATTTCAACTACATTTAAATCCAAAGAAATCATTCAAAACCTACCAATAGGCCTATATAGTTAAATTATCGACATTGCTCCGTCGGAGCATATGCACTTTCAAAAAATCTTCATCTTTTGTGCAGTAAATCCATTGGGTCATCCAAGATGAAGTGTCCATCGACGTTAGGCGTCCATTCACACCAATCATAGGGATACTACGCGGTGAGAGAAGAATAGTGAAACAGCTGTTATTGGTTATCTGATTCTAAGGAACAACTATTTGTAATGGCTACCGACATGGTGGCACATGTCGTTCATTTCACAATCTTGGATGCTATTTTTAATGTTTAGTCGACAACCTTAAGGATTCAACGTGCAGATGCGACTGTCCCCCGGAGCGATTATATAAGCCTCGAGCTCGCCAAGGAAATTTCTAATGTCTATATATCTTTCTTCTCGCTGGTCATATAATCTGATGGAAATCTCAACATTATTTTGAAAATACAAGGAAGCCCCCTTCTTGGAAATACCCGGTGTTCTTTGGTTTTGTAATTTAAACAACAATTCGTTGTGCTTGAATGAAATTACAATTTAGAGCAAGTGCCCATACCATGATGGACGTCGGGCCCAAGCCCAAATATTGCTGTAATGATATTTATACATGATACAACGTCCTCACCTTCAGGCGCTTTGACCAAATTTTCAGTCTCTTAGGCATTTTAAATGTTATTAAATTCATTTACATTTTCCTTTATGAGGTCACACGGCATATCGCATCCAACCGAATGTCTGTCAACACGCAACAGTTTTGCTTTCTGTTTTACTTATGACGTAGATTGAATAAAGTTACAGGCGACCGTCCCAAGATGAGATCATGCTGAGTCAACTGTAGGGTTTTTCCCAGATTTTTAACGTTTGTTTCATCTATTTGTAAGATAAATCACCCCCCTGGAAAATCAAAACTTTAGTTCGTTCTATACACCCTTTTCATGAGCTTAAACTTTGTCTAGGTCAATCTGAAAGGCGAGACCGCTTGGGAAAATCATCTTCTGTCATCCGGCAAAAACGCATAGCTATCATCTGATCACGGCGCCAACAAAGCATAAATGCTTTGTTGGCGCCGCCACCGAACTTCCGTGAACAGCTGATAGCTATGCGTTGTTGCTAGGGTTTTCTTCAGTGCCCTCCCTTTTAGACTGACTCAGGTCGAAATCTGAACTAAAGCAAGGGATGTATGTTGAAAAAGTTTTCTCTCCAATCGTACTAATTTTCAGTACAATTCAGTACAGCATGAAATGAAATGTTTTTCTTAAAATTAAAGAACTGATTCCATCATAAAATGAAATCAAATGTCCTTTTTTTCATGGAAGCCGAACTGAAACTCCGATTTCTTGTATTTGACATACTTCCTTATTGTTATTATTATCCCTTGGTGGCGTCTGAAAAAATAAAGTACTCAACTTCTCACATATGTTTGACTATGGAAAATGTCTCCTTTATTTAGCAAAAAGATTATAGATGCGGGATTGTCCTATGGGGCAGTTGTCCAGGGGGCAGTTGTCCGGGGGCAGTTGTCCTGGAACCCTGTACGCCATGAATTGTGAATCTCTTTCGGCGGCACCGCAGTGATTGGCTCACAAATAAATGATATGGGTTATTTTTGTCTTTCAGAGATCGACATATTTCACGTACTTTTGGAGCTCAAATCTACTAAAAAGGCATTGAAGATGATGGTGATCACCGATGAACAATGATGATGAAATGTACGATGCATTCTTATTTACCGTTACTGCAATATTAACGAGTTCATTCCGCGTTTTCGAACGCACACAAAGAATAACATCTTCAGACGAATCCGTTTGACAGCTCAAACTCTAAGCAAGTTCCTTGGCGGCATCGCTGGCCTTCAAGGTGGTCGGAAAATGGCCCACGGCGCCGTGGCAGTGCCGTTTATGGCAATGACACCATTTAGGAGACCTAAACAAAAGTTAACATTGCAAGGTTCTCTTGGCATAGTTGGGAAGCGATACACAGTGAACGTATTAGAAATCAATTGAAGCAACTTGATATTTTTCTCGTTTAAGGGCACCATGAATGTTATGTTTGATTCATTACTTCGTCAGAAACGATGACGATCGTTGCAATTGGAAATGATAGTACTGGAAAAGAGATAAACTTTTCTCTACACCTTGTGTCCTGTTTATGTAGTCCTGTTCCAAAATGACCTACGATATGTGTCCTGGACACATGTACCGGCCACAGTGATTGGTGTTTACGGTCCTATAAGGTCCGCTTACAGCTCATTGATTGGCTGGACCCTTTCTCTTACTTAGGTATCATTACCATGTAATGTTTATCTCATGGCACTGTGATTGGTTGCCTTGTGTCCTTGTGTTAGCCTCATTCTGCAGTGTTCGCTGCCTCGTAATAGAGTGCCCCGTGTACTTCCTGGATACCGTTGTGGTAACCAGTCAAGTGTTTGCACCTGGCATGCGGTTCGATCACAACATACAAATACAAAGACAGAAGGCCGAGTTCGCTTTAGAAACATTCACTTTTTCAAAAAATGTGATTTTAGCTCTGAATATTTGCTAGTGACAATTCAGATTTTAGGTGATATTTTGACGGTCGCTGGTGTGAACTAAGGTCTGTTCTATAAAGTTGTTCTGAACACAAACATTCTGAACAATATCGAACGTATCGACTGTTCATCAATAGGGTTTGTGAACCATGTAACACTTATGCAATATGACAGACCACATTTCAGCGTGCCCTAAATTATACTATACAAGTTCGCGCTTGAAAATCCAGCCTTCTGATTGGTTCAGATACGAAAAAGACCCGTTGTAATATTTGTTGCTATCGATTACGTGACCTGGACAAGCGACCCACGGCATATTTGTTACCAAGTGACGGGCAAAACAACATGTGGCACCAGATGCTGACAGGTTGACAAGTCTTTTTTCACGCCGTCCTCTACTCAAGTTTCTAGATTTTTCACCTTTGTGTTCTACTTCCTTCGGTATCCTAAATAATTAATATCTTTCCAACTTCCTAATTCGATCGATTATTACAGATATACACGCAACACGTATCAGGCATGATGGGGCAGTTCACGACTCGTCATGGCATTGTCGACTGCACTGCAGCATTGCATTCTGCACGCGGAACGCGCACGTTGCCCGTCAGGTGGAAATTCGAAATACGCGCGTGACGTCATTTGATAAATTCGTGATATACCACGGTTGGAACATCAACGATGTCACGCTGCTAGCTTGCATCGCTTAAGTATCGGGGTCAAGTGGCCGGAGAGCCTTTTACATTCGTTTACTTTTGGTTAGGAGAGCAACAATTCGTGTAAATTAGGCACATAGTACACAAGTTGTAATAATTCATATTCTCATTCTGATATTTCAATCCATTTTTGTGAAACCGTTGTGTACTTAGAATTCCTATGACATCATCGCCAATAGACTCAAAACGGTATGCCTCTTTGATTTAACCTCTTTTCCTTGTTTTGAATGCCATTAATATTTTTTCAAAAGGAAATCGAAATATTCAGTAAATCGATCCACCACAATGATCGAAAACTGTCCGTCCAAAATAATGACATATACGGCATTGCTATTGAACGCCCGAATTTTTAATGGTTAATCGGTGACGCAAGTTTAGAGGCTGTATTCAAGATTACACTAATTTCCTTATGATTGTTAGAATCATGCTCTTCAGGTGACTGAGAACTGTAAGCTTTGTTGCAATTGCGTTTGTACCGACCACATCAAAATATAACTACTACTTAAAAGGTGGAATCACTGAACACCAAGCGTGCAGTTCAAAATGAAACCACCAAATTGAATATAAACTTTATGTTTTTCAGTCTTTTATCTTTTTCTTCACGTCGGGGTCGAACCAGCTAGGTGCCAAAATCCTGAATGACTGGTTACAACAACGGTTTTCAGGAAGTACAAGTGACACTATACATACCGAGACAGTGAACATTACAAAACGAGGCTCACACAGGGACATTAGGCGGCCAATCACAGTGCCGTGAACTGAACATTACACAGTAATGATACCTAAGAGAAAGGGTCCAGCCAATCAGTGGGCTGTTGGCGGACCTTATACGTCCGCAAACACCAATCACTGTGACTGGTACATATGTCTTGGCCCTTACTTATGAAACAGGACGACTTGAAAACAAAAACATTAGACAAGGTGTCCCATCGACAACGATTTGCGAGCAATTTGAAGGGTGACATGCCAGGTTAATAGAAAACACTTACAGCATGAGACTTTTAGTGCTTCACACACAGGAGAAGTTTGATCATCTTACCTAGTGTGTAGGGGAACTGTGCTTAGCTGTATAAACTTCAGTTTGATTGGACGTCTAATATGGACGCAAATTCAAATCCATTTCAGGATCTTATCAATGTTTGACTACAAGGGATGACTTTAATGATGGCTTTTATGACTTATCGCATAAATATCATTGAACTTGACCGCCATAAGTAAGGATGCAATAGCAATAAGAGTGATCACACCTCGGCAACTTACCTGCTGCAAGCGGTGAAAACAAAAGAAGTGATGAACTGACTCCACCTGAGCTTTGTCCAAATACAGTCACTCGATTTGGATCTCCGCCGAAGTTTTCAATATTTTTCTGTATACACTGTAATGCCATGATATTGTCAAGCAAACCCAATTACCCGCAGCAACTTGATTATCCGTACTTAGGAAACCTGTAATTAAAAGGATCACATTGAAATGGTATTAAACGTTAAATGCGTGACATTGATATAGCAAAGTTTACTGGTATTAACTAGGCTGAGAAATTCCTTCACACTGAATGGCCCTCTTGAGAATGCTAACAAATGGTGATATTCTCTGCAAGCGTAAAATACAGACAGAAACAGGTTTATTAGTAAAAACCATCTCCGTTGAAACACCGTTAATTACACGGTGCAATGAATTCCCTGACGGCATCCACCGTCAACACATGCCAGATGTATTCATCACATTATGCCACTGTATTGAAAGGCATTAACCTGCCAATGTGAAACCGGGTGATGTATTTCAAAAGGAAATATCAAAATACCTCATGCGCCACAATTCATGAATACTGACACCGTTAAAATTTTCAAATGCTTCCCCTTTAACTTCCACATTCATTTATTTAGTAGTTGGAGAGGAGTTGTGTGATACGTATATTTAGTTGGTATGGCCTGCAAACATGATTAGCTTATATATCTGTAACGAGATCATTCTAGTTGTTATTCACAGTTTGAACGAATCCGAACTTACCAAGAACACCAAGGCGATAATTAGCCACCGCAATTATGACGTCATTCAAGAATACTGCCGTCGTACTCTTTAGAAGTCCCGTAGACGAAGCAGCCGCCGTGTATCCATAACATCACTGGCAAAACTATATCGTTGTCATACAGAAAAATATAGAGGCAGGGTCGAATGAGGCGACATACAAAAACCCTCGTTTTGGTGATTACATTCATTTCAACTTTCATTTAGAATGTCCATTGTATGAAAATTTGATAAAAGAACATCTACCAGAAGAAGCCACTAAAGCACCTCATTTTAAGAAGTTTTTAAGTATTATGCATATACAATATTCGACAAAAATTACCAAGCTATGTCACTCTGTTTAAAACGTATTCTCGCTCACAATAAGTTCTGGAAAACTCTGATCTGTCTTAGCACTGTCTGTATTTGCAGGAAATATTTAGATATTTATTTAACAGTGCGCCCCACTTTCTACATTGCCTTGAAATCGTCTTGATATGGTGTCTGTTTTTGAACAGTGATACACGAACCATTGTACTTTGAATTCTTATTCACACCGTTCGTTATGGCCTTTAGGCCTTGAAACTCAAATGAAATAGAAACGAAGTGAAATGAGACTGATTTTAATTGTTTTCCCCTATGCTTCCATGTGGCAGCCGGTGACAAAGAGCATTGCTGTTTGCAGCCGAACCATATATCTAAGGTATACAGGTAACAGATACATATACAACATAGAACATAACTGGCGTTATCTTGGTGAAAATCAGCATCGTCGTAAACATTATTTGGAAACTTGTATCCAGCAAACATTTCCACCATTATGAACACTGATATCAATACTGGAGCCGTTAGTCGATATATATATCGCTCCTAAGATAGAAATAAAACTGGTACCTAATCTTTGACCAAGTGTGTGCAAATGAATTCACCTGTTTTATCAAGATTAAATATAAACATCAACCTTAAGAAGGATTGCGTCAAGTCAGCATTTAATGGCAGCGGCTTACCATTGAGTAAAGGCTCCTCGGCAGTGGCCTGCAGGAAATATGCATTATTGGACAAGCCTCCGATGCTAAATGACGAGAGAACAAGGTTTTGGTTGTAACGGAAACGACTTGAAAATGCTGAATATAGATAACTTAAGTTACTGTAATGTTTACATTAACTTTGTCGACAAAAATCTTGAGATCTTTCAATTTGTTTTAAAACTAGGGAGGTGTTCAACCGTGACAAATATGGCTAGTGATGCAGTATAGGCGTTAAAAAGGTTATGAGGGAAATGTCGTTCCAAAGTTACGTTTTGACGCACGTGACACAGAAATGGTTCCTACATGTTTAGTTTTTGCGGCTTGCACTCAATGACGAATATCGGTCTTCAAGGAAATTGGGAATATAATTGTGAATGTTTTTACTCCAGCAATAAAGCAATAAATTCTTGAACAAAGACAGTGATGAAAGTGATGTCCATTTCACCTTTCATGTAGCATTGTAATATGCTTTCTCTGAATCCAGCCTTCTGATCTCCCAAAACCACATTGATGTGTTGAGATACGGGACTCGGGCTTTGATGGTGAACAATAAGCCCTAACAGACAACCGAAGGATTTGATTTGCTGGGGTATGAGGACAAAGGCATCTGCTTAGTGCTTTTACATTATCGCTGATTTTACTTTCCGAGAGTTTAGCACTCATAGCCTCTCGTTAATTATCTTACATTGTATAGCCTACAAGAAAGATGTCGGTATATATACCCTGATCTCTTATCCGGGTTGTATTTAAATCACGTCATTATTCTCAAATTAAAAGCAAACATTACAATTTCTCCGCAAATTACGATTACATTTTAAGACATTGCGCAGTCAAACAATGCCAAAGTACATCAATAGGCGACTGATACTGTTACAATGAACACTAAAAAACATATTAACGGCTAAGCAATTCTTACACTAGGCACGCTGTAGCAACAGCCATGCATGCAACATTGACAAATTAGTCTGCATTTGAAGCAGCAGTGTCCAGTGTAGAGCGCGTACAGCCGGAACATGAATATATATTATTACCTGAATACATGGGTTTATGTGCCCGAGAGCTGGTGACAATTTGCTGGACGCCAAGAGGGCAAATTGTCTCCTGCTGCGAGGGCACATAAACCCATGTATTCAGGCAATAATATTTTTATTACATGCCTCTTCACAGTTAATGCTATCCGACATTTAGTTGCATGCAGGGCATTTTCAAAAATATTTACCATCATCAACCGGCCTCAAACAGATTTTATCGAAAGTCAAAATAGCAGTGCGCGCATGGATATTTTACATCGAGCGTTAAGCGTCTACTTTGACATCGAAAACGTCGAAGGGCTTCACTGGACCGGGTTACCATGAAAACCGGTCAGTACATCGTTCACCGGCTCCCTAACTTCCCGGATGTTCCTATTCAAATCAATGAAGTGATTTGCACTCACATCGAGGCATGTAATAAAGCACGGTACAGCCAAGAACATCAAAGCATGGTGTGCTCACTTTTTATCCCAGTGCGGATCACCCTCATTCAGAAATATGACAGCTATATACCTCGTATCACTTCTGCGTGTCGGAGATTACAAAAAAAATTGATGTGCTCTGTCAGATGCATATTGAGATACAACAGCGTTCTGACATAAATTTTCACCGTTAGCTGCGTCAAAATTATTATCAGGTTCGATTCTGAGACGTGCATCTCATAAAGCAGATCAACAAAAAAACAATATTACCCTTGTCTTAGACGACACAACATACACATCCATAACATCCACACATTCCACTATGAGCATGGAGTGGCAAAGTTGCCTTTCAAAACAATAATCACTTGCCTTACATAACTAAGTTAAATATAGTGTTTATATAGAAATGTACGAATGATATTTTTTCGGCCAATGTCATTCCAATTGTATGATGTGTAAACTTAAGAAATAAAATGCACCATTGTGTCACGATAAGAACTGTTTTAAAGACGCGCGTGCCGTCAAGTTAACTGCAAATCATTTGCAGTTATAGTATTTGAAGGTATTCATTAAAGGGACAAAGTCGGCCATTTTTCATGAATTTTGTTTGATGCAAGACACTTCTTATATTGTTTGACATATTGACAGATGCTGAATAAATGGGTGACGATGCATATATTTGACCCCGGTTTTAGACACATTAGATGAAATCATCGCAAAAATGAATAAATGGTCATGACCATTAATTCGTTTTCAAGACGAGTCCGTGGTATTCGATCCAAGTTACGGAATCATCGTCGTTCACTCATGGCTGAAAATAGCGAATTGCAAGCGCATCTTCAATATGATAAACTTATTGTCAAAGATTCGGATAGTAAGCGTATTTTCAGCGTGAACGAAGAAAATCAAATCGTCGAACGCACGGTAAAAGTTACTGCTTCTTTGCCTAGATAGGGGTGTGGCCAAGGTCAGAGCTGTAATCATCAAAATTTTTATTCACTATTAGTGTGGAATATCCGAGGATTAAAAAGAAATTTATATAATCCTTTAAAACCTTTGTCAAGCTTATGATATAATTTGTCGTATGGAAACTTTTTGTTTGAAGGATGACGATGTCAATTTTCTTTCAAACTACAATTCATTTTCTTTCCCCGCTGTAAGATTTTCAAATAGAGGTACAGCAAGTGGAGGTGTGACGATTTATGTCAACAAATGTATTAGAAATGTCACCCGTATTCATTGTGATGTGAAAAATTGTGTTTTTCTTGAATCTCCATTGACGTAATTTTCTTTGGAAAAACGAGTTCTTCTCGGTTGCTGATATTTTCGTCCCGAAAATCCCTTTGTTGATTTTGAAAACCTGGATGAGTTTTTGGTCATCATTGACGACACAACCATTCATGTTCCAGTGCTAGATAATTTAGATTATATTTCAGATACGTTCTGTACACCTCGACATTCCAAAGACACCGTACACCATATATGCCGGTGCAAGTGTAATTGATTACGTCATTTTATCGACTGTACTTTTTGACTCATTGGTTGATTTCAAATTTACTTTCTCGCACAGAATCAGACCACATGCCATTGTCATGTAAATTTTCTGGTGTCGAGTCTTCATTTGTAGGTCAACTTGATAATGATTCTGATGGCAATACAACAAAGCTTGCTCGTTTAAAATGGTGTGAAAATTACAGAGATGTATTTTTAGAAAATCTTTCCTAAAAGCAAGTGAAAGCTCTTTTAAATGACTCTGTAGATATTTTATTAGCTATTGACACAGCTATTGTTAAGTTTACAACAGCATTACAAGTAGCGGGGAAAGGCATGAAGTGTACACAGTCAGATTTGAAAGGAAAACAACGCAAGCAGCCTGACTGGTTTGACAACACTTGCGTTTCAAAAAAACGGTGTATGTATAATAAGTTAAAAGTTTTCAGACATTCAAATTCTACAGTTGCGTTGGGAGATTATTTTACAGCAAAGAAACACTTTAAGGAAACATGTTGCAACAAGAAACGGGTGTAACAAAATTTAGTTCAAGAGAAACTTGACAATGCATTTAAGATGGGTCGTCAGATGTGTGGTCAGTGCAATGCAAATACTATAAGCTTAAAGGAATGGTATGATTATGTAAAAAAATTATACTAATGTGGTGACACAGTTTCGGGGATAAAAACCTTATACACACTGTTAATGATTTCTTACATAGCATGGACACGTCATCGACCAGTATACAAGATGACGATATTTTGAATAAGCGTATTTCTATTGAGGAAATCGCATCGAGTCTGAAAAGATTAAAATCTTGTAAATCACCCGGAGTTGATGGCATTCCTGGAGAATTTTTGAAATTTTCTGCAGATGTTACTATTCCCTTTATACACGTTTTGTTTAATAGAATTTTTGAATCTGGTTATTTTCCCGAAGAATGGGCTAGAGGTGTTGTTATTCCTCTGTTTAAAAAGGGAAATATAAATGACACCGGTAATTATCGGGGTATTTCTCTTTTAAATGTTTTTGGTAAAGTGTTTACCTCAATTCTCAATGAGGTTTGACATCATGGGCGGAACTCAATGAGTTAAGATCTGACTGTCAAGTGGGTTTTTGAAGAGATCACAGCACTGTCGAAGCTCAATGAAGCTGTTGTAGGAGAATGTGGCAGATTTTCTATTTTTTGTGTAGTCACTGAAACGCTTTATTAAGTTTTGGTTCATGAGGTTGTTAGAACTACCCTCCTCAAGATTGCCACGTCCAGTATATGTCATGCTTTTCAAACTTGATGAATTAGGGAGGCATAACTGGGTTACATCAATTGAGAATATTTTATATTCTTATGGTTTTGGCTTTGTATGGCTGGCACAGGAGGTTGGTAACAAAGAAATATTCTTAAGCAATTTTGAGAAAAGGGTAAAAGATATTTGCAAGCAACAATGGTGGGGAAACATTATGAAAAGACACACATTGAGTTTAAGAGCGCCGTTGAACCAGAGAAATACATTTCTTTAAATAATAATTTTAAAATCCGCCCAAAAAATAGCATGCTCCCGTTGTTCATGCCTTCATTTAAATATAGAAAAAGGTAGACATATAGGTTTAGCTTCAACTGAAAGATTCTGTGAAATGTACAATTCTAACAAAGTGGAAAATGAGTTTCATTTTTTGTTGGAATGTCCCACTTATCATAATATCAGATCATTGTACTTACCTGAAGATATCTGTCTTCATCCAAATGCATGTAAGTTTCAGCGTGTATTACGTTCTACCGATGAACGTGTATTACGTAAGCTTGGTATTTTTCTAATTAAAGCTTTTCAGTTGCGAAAAGAAATACTTTGTAAGTCAAATGTAGACAATCCTTAATGTAGAAATTGTTAATTACGGATTGGTTTATCTTTATTTTTGTATTGTAAATTTTTAAGTTTAATTTATTTGCATTTTTTGACGTGTTACTCCTCTGCAGATGGGCCGGAGGCCTTGAAATGCAATAAACAAAACTTAATTCATTTTCGCGATGGTTTCATGTATCGTATCTAAAACAGGGGTGGAATATATATATGCATGGTGACCCATTTATTCAGTATCTTTCAACATGTCAAACAATATAAGTTGTATCTCGTATCAAACAAAATTCATGAAAAATGGCCGACTTTGTCCCTTTAATATACGAATGTACTGTATCCCGTACAAGCTGTAGTGCAAATTCACTGAAGGACGACATGTTTCCTTACAAAATAGAGTTACAATTTCTGCTGTGCTTAACATTAATATTAATACCAACAGGTTGCGACGTTGACAAGGCAGATACTCACATTTGCAAAAGGAGTGTAGATATTTACGTACAGACAGTCCTCGTCTTAAGACTCGCTGGCGTGGGACATGACGATTTGAATGAAAAGGCGTTCCGAATGTCGAACCATGGCGTTGGACTTTCTGGAGATGCAAATCTGAGGTATCCGATGGGTGGAGCGGCAAAGGGAATGCCAAGGTATACGTCCATGTATTTTCCATCTGTTTGTAGTGTTCGCATCCCACGAATTGTGCCATCAGTGGTTACTCCTGTGACGTAGGTGTAGTTTACATAGTCAACTGAGTAGGCTTTGGTAGAGATGGATAAAGCCAGGACGATGCCTGAGATGAAAACGAGTCGGATGATATTGAGGACGGCAATATTCTCCAACAAGCAGATATCTACTGGCACAGCTTTAGAGCACATTAATGGGGTCTGGGTGCAGTTTCAAAGATTTCTCAGCCATGTGTCAAATTTGTTTTGATTAAATCAAATCAGGTGACATATCACGGACAACCGGTCTCCAGTATTTGTTACGCTCTCCTTTTCCATAGTTTCTCGTCGGTCGAGACTTCCAAGTCGGGCGGTACTTTTGAGTTCTCTATACACAAAATTACGCACTTTGACGCAATGTATGAGGAAAACCTTCATTCATTTACAACAAATAATTCCTTAGTGTTCGAAAAGAAAAACACCTCAGCATCCTGTTTTTTGCGGCTGGGCTTTACTTCTACAAAAACTTTAAAGTTACTGGCATGCATGTTCCTCAAGGTGACTTGACTTAGATTTGAGCAATTGCGGTGAATTTTTCATTGTTGAATATTTTGGGCAATTTTTCATTTTTGGTGAATGAAACCTTCTTCTCTGAAGCAATTTTTTCACATTTGGTCAAAATATATCCTCTGAAACTGCACTTCCGATTGCTTTGAATTTGATAATGCATTTTCTTAGAAGCGACTTTGTACTTGAGTGTCTTTAAATTGTGTTGGAATTTTTATAAATGTATTTTGGGGCAATTTTCCCCGTCTTTGGTAAAAAAGTTCTTTCCTGAAACAGCTTGTCGAGTTTATTTTATATTTGGTATACATGACCTAACGGGTGACGTTAGTCAGTGGTTTTCAAATTATGGTGCAATTTTCATTGTTCTATATTTGGGGCAATTATTCCTATCTTTCGTCAAAAAATTCTTATTTTTGAAATCGCTCGTCCAATTGCATTAGAACGTGGTATGCATTATCTTTGGGATTTCTTCTGTCACTTTTTTTCAAATTGCGGTGAACTTTCAATTTTTTTATTTTGGAGCGATTGTTCATATTTTCGTCAAAAATTAATCTTCTCTGAAACGGCAAGTCTAATTGTAGTGAAACTAGGTATTTATGTTCTTAGGGGTAAAGTTTTGTCACAATTAAATTTGTTTATATTGTGGTGAACTTTGCATAATTGCACTTTTTGGTCATTTGTCTCTTTTTTGATTAAAAATCTTCTCTGAAATTGCAAATCCGTTTTTTTGAAATTTGACTTGAAGGATTTTCGAAATGACCTTATCACTTTTGTTCAATTGAAAGTTTGTGACAAAACCTGCAATGTTGTATTTTTGGGACAAGTTTTGCGTTTATTCGAAAAAAATGCCAAATATCTCATTCTTATATTCTCTTGTCCAATTTCAAAAACGTGAGAACCCTTGCACCTTTTGTGTGTAGATGCTTTTGTGTGTAGATGCATGAACTGTAAATGGGAATTTGTTCGAATGAAATTATCATTCATACGAGTATGTTAAAAGCAGCAAAAGTGTAAACTTGGTGAAAATTTCAATACTTTAATTAAGAATTTTACTTGCTCTGGAATTATATTCTTTTTCCGTAATTCCTGTAACCCTGAGTGAAATGCCTACTGTAGAATATTTCCACTGAATCGCCCAGCCTTCATCAGTTGTTGTGCCAATGTGAATGGTACGATGACGTAACCGGTCCACTGACCTCAATTTTAACTCAAATCATCATCTTGAACACAAAAGATCAGTGTCGGTCAGTTTCACCGGACTGAATCCAATAGTCACAGAAACACAAGATTAGCAGAAAGAAATTCAACACGTCGAGAGAGCGCTCAGAACCAATGGATACTCAGAGTGGATGTTCAGACTTCCAAGAAAGAAGGATAAAACCAAGGATACAGACAAATCAAAGAAAGTCAACATGAATGTAGGCATTCCGTACGCGCTTCTGAAGTTTTACAGAGGGCTTTTAAATCCCATTACATCAATATGTACCATAGACCGTTCAACTCTATGCTACAAATACTCACCCACGTTAAAGAGAGAACGGAAAAGCTAAAACGTTTGGTGTAATTTATCGTATCAAGTGTGCAGTCTGTAACCAAGACTACATCAGGGAGACTGATAGACAACTTGGAACGAGATCCACGGAACACCAGAGTCAAAAAAACCTCTACAATTCATGAACACTGAAATAAGACAGGACATTCAATCAATTCTAACAACGTTAAGATTACATTATGTGAACAATCGAACGCAGAGTGGAAGAGGCTATTGAAATCAAAGCACAACGGCCAGTCCTCAACTGGGATGAGGGGATGGAAATTCCAGCAGTTTACAACGCCCTCCTGCGGTCAGTGGACCGGTTACGTCATTGTACAATTCACATTGACACAATGATGAAGGCTAAGCGATTCAGTCGAAATATTCTACCGTAAGCATTTCGCTCTGAGTAACAGGAATCACGGAAAAAGAGCATTTTACTTGTTGGTGATAATTTGTACTGAAACACAACCAAAGACCTCCGAGCCAATAATAAGTATTCTTTTAAACATTATTACTTGATGAATGACCAAATATTGTTTATATTAATGCCATACACAAGAGAACATATTTACTTTGTATTCTAGATTGTACAAATCATTTTGATGTACAAGGCTGCATGGTATTGTATATGTGTGTGTCCATTGCAATAATTTCTAACCATTACATACTTCACCTTGGTATTGGATGGACTGTGCATCAAAATATGTTCAAATGCACTTGACATTATGATTATTTACAAGTAAGGCCCACAAAAGCGTACAAATGCTCACTCGGGCCTGCCGTACATAACCAAATATGAGCAAAGTGTCATTAACGCTATTTTCCCAAAGTGATCGTGCTAAATAAAATTTGATTTTGGAGAAAGCTTCCGATCCTGAGCCTTTAACTTCGATAACGTTATACTATATATTTAAGACGGCAATGACTATCAAGCCAGGGGTGGCACAAGACAAGTAATTTACTTCTGGTCTGTGAAAATAGCTTGGGTGAAAAATAGTGCCAATCTTTTCGTTTGAAGAGCTAGGTAAAAGGCTAGACTATGGATTTATGGTGTTTTAGTGAAATCAGTATAACCTTTATTCAAAAATCACACCAGTATGGCCAAACTTAACATGGTGTGAGCCGTATCAATAGGCCTTGAATTTTGCAAAATTACCACTGAGTTGCTCTTTTGGCCCCTAGCACGAAATTTCAATGGACGTGAAAATTATACAATTTTTAAATTACGAACACAATAATCGTCATCATTCTGGTCAGTGAAATACAGGTTAATTTTTTGAAGATTCATTTCAGCACACGTACGTCTATGTACCTGTTGTCATCAAGTTACATTAAATTTTGATATCAAATCCAATATCAATGCAAAAAGGTACTGTTACTGAAAAAGATGACTGTTTGAAACAGCAACAGAGTTCGTGTTTGTAGTATCTGTCAGTGAAACTTTGGAATAATGCTATCGATCTATTTACATTCTGAAAAGACAGTGTATTTGCTGTCACCTCTTATTCCTTAGAAGTGTCACATTCAGCACCGATTATTAAAACCCGTGATAATCATATGGCGATGACAAGCCAGGTTTTTAAAAACGTCACAGGAGTGGCTAAAACTGAACAGAGTATCATCTGTTTGGAAATTTAAGATTCGCAACTGTTCGATTTGCTGTTGTTTAAAGTTACTTGGGGACCGTTTCGGACAGTGGAGATAGAATAGACAACCGGGGCGGTAGTTTACTCTGCCTGGTACTATAGCAATGGCTTTGCGAGTATTAACATGAATAATGTAAATCAATCATTACTTCGCTGTTTGTGCGTCCAGGCTGCAGGATGAAAATCGTGTCAGATAATGAAATATCGAGGATACAAGTCTGGGCGCGCCCCTTTTTTTGCTCTGGACCAGTCCATTGCCCTCCCAAGCTAGCTATGCCGAAGTACTATAATAATAGTGCGCTAAAATGCTAAACCTTTTCTCTGTCCCGTTATGAACCGAAAACATCTCATCCATAGTGTTTTACTGTGACTTCAAATTTTATCATAATTCTCGCTCTTGGTCCGTGCAGGAGTATTCTTTGTAACAAGCTCAACGTAATAATGACAATCACCTGTTCTTTTTAAAAACACTGTTATGCAGCAAGCAATTCTAATAAATTTGCAATAAATAATTTTCATACACTGACGCAGAATTTTAGTGGTCGTCACAAAGTGTTCAGTTTTCTGATGTCATAATATACTGCAATTCACCGCCTCAGTACGGTAATCCTACAGCACATAACAACACAGAACAACATCTGTGTGTGTAGATACAGACGATGGGACTAGGCTGCACATGGAATATACAAATTATTGATTCGGAGCTGGCTACCCAGTCGTAATAAATACCGACAGCGTAGCTAGATATTTGCATCACTTATGTCTCGTTTACTGAATATTATTTTGAATAATTTTCGCAACATTAAGCACGCTTACTATTAGCATAGAACTCACGGTTTAGAGTGTCAACCATCCTTTTTCTCAAACCGAGCCTTTGTTGTAATAGGTAAAACGTTTCAACTTTCACCCAAGCTTTGCTCAGGAACCTTTCTCCATTCTTTAAAGTGTCAGTCAAAATAAATCAGCTCAGCATTCCTATGATTCCATCGTTTAGATATTGAAAGCAAAATTAAATGAGTCAAATTTGTCGACCTTTGAAATGACAGAAAAAAATATTTAATTAATATTTTGTTAGCTTCGTAAGTCTTAGCTGAAAATTCTCCATTTTCATAGAACAATAAGGTGTAAGCGTGTTGTTGCTGTAGGTTTTCATGAGTCTATACACACGCTGCAATCTAGAAGAAATCTGTCCCTGGCCAGAATAAGTAATGCACTATATGATTTTCCATGTTCTGATAAAGCACTCACCACAGCAATAGCATAACATGTTGTTGCAAATAACGTTTGCGCGTGACAACTTTTGACAAATAATATGACAAATTTATCAAGGTAAAGGCTGACATATCATCTATCAATCGAACTTGTGAATTAATATGTCTTCATTAAATGTCAGTTTTGATGATCACGAATGGGAAGATTTAAGTAGCTTTTTATGTACCTTGCACGTTTATAGGGGAAGTTGAACACAAAAATATACCAAACTCAGTATTATTATATTTAAAATCCGTTTTTTCGAGTAAGTACACGGTTAGACGTTCACAAACGCGTCCTCTGTACAGAACATGTGCGAACATTCATATAGTGTACGATTCCTAACTCAGATACATCATATGGAGATAAATTTAGTAAACAAATTCTGTACGAAACACATGGCAGTTAATTTTGGGAATGGTGAGAACATTCAGCACGAATAAACGCAGAGCATACACTGAAGCAAAAATATCGCCTAGCGGATACTTTATAAATAGATTACTCCAGCCCCGGGGAAAATATTATGGTGGTTGCATTCGCTTCCAACTGTCGCCATGTTTGATGAAGTCAGAGCGCCTTAAACGTAATACTTGGGGGGTCCTGCGCTAATCTTGAAATTACTTTCTGATCTTGGTAAGCTTTGCTTGGGAAGAAGAATGGGGACAAATGCGGTATGGCACGTGTTTTGCGATTATACGAGCTACAGATTCGGCAAAAATAATGCTGAGAAAAACTGACGAGCCTCGGTTGTTAGGTCTTTCGCTGAAACCTTTTGATATTGGTTGAAGAGGCCGCCAAATTCACAATTTCTCCCCATCCATTCCCTATTGAGGGCGTCATCATCGCTTCCATTGTAACCTTAGGTTTTAGATCTGAAGCAAATTGAGAATTTAATAGATTTCACGAGACCCAGATTAGGAAAGCAAAATTGCTGTCTATCTCCTGTTGCAATAACTTTTGTTGGAAAAAAACTATCACCTTGATACAAGACTATTACATCTAGAAGGCCTAGAATCTTATTTGCAACATAGAGTAGCCACCATGACTACTAAAGGAGTTACGTAATTTTTTAAATTTTTTCTCGACAAGTGACAGCCCTATTAAAACAAGTCTAAGGAAACAATCGGTGAACTCAATATATAATTTTTGTACATTTTACTCATTTTGAATGCAAAGGCAATTTTGGTACTTATATATACACACTTATCAAACCAATAAGGCGAATAACTCTTAACTACTCAAAATGGTTATTCCGTTACCGCTTAGATCTTTGAAGTGTATATCACTTTCACGTTCACTTAGTGTTTGTGAACAACTTTGATAGACTATATTGCTGCCATTATCATTATCATTCATAGTATAGCGGCTCACAAAAATAAAACAATGACACAGGACAACATTTATAATTGGAAATGGAAAAATGAAAACTTTGACATGCTCTCAGCTCTTTCCCACTGTGGGTAAAGAGTGTGTGATGTGCATTCTAATTAAGTATAAAAGCTATCAAAATTACATATCATTAACTTTTGGCTTTCTTTCGCAATCTATATGTGAATTGTTTGAAAATGACAATTTCTTCTCCGAGATCCTTTATAATCGGTTTACATTATGAAAGAATATGTCACCAGAATTACAGGACTAAATATATATGGTCATACTCGTAGACGTTGACAAGGACGGGTATTCAATTGTGTTTTTGATACTTGTGCAAAGTGAAATATTCTTTACACACCTGAAGGACACTGGGCCACATCCTAATCGTGGTAGAAATCAGTCTTTATGTCTAGGCGTCACTCCCATAGTGTATAAATGCAGATATAGCCCCCCTATACGATAATGTTTAATTGCACTACAGTTTACCACGGACCATACCACGGACCAATCATTCTTTAGTCTTGGAAAATGGGCGAATAAAGTTAAGATAAATATTTCCCTTCTCACTGATAAGATAAATATCTCCCTTCTCATCTTAAACCAAATACATTGCTGTTTCTGTTGATATAATTGTGATATTTTAATTTCAATTTAAAAAGATCAAACCGATACTTTAGACATACTTTCAAATGAGACATGACATCATACATATAGGATTTATATATTTTTAATATTAGAGTGGGAATGTCTTTAACAATGTCAAACTTCTCTTGAGGTGTACATTTCACATTGATCGTCGTCAAATTAAATACAAACTGAAGGAGGAATTGTAATACAGAATTTTTTGAAATATTCAGGGTCATTAAAGGTACTGACGATAGATTTTACACTGGAAAGAAATTCCGTCATATTATCGATAATGTAAGGCTTTGACATATTTAACTGCCAACATGCCATTTTGAAAGATGTGAAGTATTTAGAACTAATCCAAGTTTGCATTTTGTTGATCGGAATAAATAAAAAAATTGTAATAATATCTTGCGTCGTGCTTTTGGGCATTAGAAACCTTAAGCCTGGATATATTAACGGCCCACTAAGGATTCAGAGAAACCTCGTATGTAAATGAGCGCCTTTTTAAATAGGTGAGCTGTAGTTGGTTTCTGTTAGTGAGTCTGCTTTCATCAGAGCGAGGCTTATCGCTATGCGAGACGTAGGGCAGACACTGCTCTTCTTCGGTCTCGCTGTTTGCGGCCTCGTTGGGCCCGGCAGCGGCGAGACCTTGCAAGGCCGATGTAAGAACGATGCCGATTCTATCTACGACCACAGCTTGAGGCTTCTGTCGCTCGATGAGCAACGAAAAGTGAGCTTAAATCAGTTCGCCGGCAACGTTTTGCTTGTCGTGAACGTTGCTACGTACTGAGGTTACGCCTATCAGTACGCAAGTTTGAATGCACTAACAGAACAATTCGATGGCTCCAATTTTGCGATCATCGGGATACCCTGCAATCAGTTCGGACTTGAGGAGCCCGGAAAGAACGCTGAAATCCTACCAGGTATCAAGTATGTCCGACCAGGTGGCGGGTTCGAACCAAATTTCGAAATCTTCGCCAAGATAGATGTGAACGGACTCAACGAAGATCCGCTCTATACTCTCCTTAAGGTAAGGAAGGGGAAACAAAGGTCATCATTTTACTGTTCAAGTAGCAAACGCCCCTTTCCCTCGTCTTTGCAACGAGACATCGAACAATTGTAACAGACTGTAACCTTACACCGTACGCTGACCCCAGTCCATATACCTTTCCCCAACTCAAATACGTAACCTTTCAGGCTTTTGAACATGTCAGTATTGTTTTTTAAGAAGTCTTGGCGAACGTAAACAAAAGACGAAATCGCCTAACAATCTATGTGTTCAAATGAATTGCCAGGAACGGTACATCGCCAACAAAAGAACATGCATTGTGAAAGATGTGAAATTCGTCTATCTAATTGAATAGTGAATTTAGCGGGTATAGGGATTAAAGATCTACATACTGAATGTATCCCTGAGTCTACCTGCATGTTTTGAGCAAACGTGTTGCTATCATGAAGACATATTTCTGTCATTTCTGCCTCACACACAAAACGGTTTAGCATTTTCTACGCGAAGTCTAAAGGAACTGTAGCAGTAAGTTTTAAAATTATTTAGAACATTCAGTGTGTTGTTCTGCGCCCTTTAGTAAGAGGGCGTGATGAAATGTCACGTATTTACCCCGTTAACTTAGTAAGTAACCTGTTACGCATTCTACAGTCTTTGTCGATTTGTTGAATTGAAGTCAGGACGAGTGTTTCATATTTTAAGCGATGGGATATTTTTGTGTATTCTGCAGAAATGTTAAACAGTAGAACATACATAATGATTCAGTGAGCAGAAACAACAAACAGCAAGTTGCCAACGGTTTGTGGTCCCCAAATACAGTACTTATCCGTCCCATGTAATCTCTCAACGCTTAACACAAAATGAAATGTAAAATTGTTTTAGTTTGGCACTTGATTTATTAATGAGCCGTATTCGATCGACTGACACATGCATAGATAAGCACTGGCCACATTACACTCAAGTCGCAGGGGTATTAGTATATTTTCTGACGTCTAATTTTGCATAAGAATAATTTACGATTTGAACATTTTGGTGTTGTAAGGTCGTCGATAAATGCGTCATGTGTCGCATGTTACCCCAGAAAAACAATGAGAGTGATTATGTCATTAATAAATATGCTATTGCGGTCATAATCAAAATCTTGATATATGGAAGCTATCTCGGTGAAAGCTTCCATATGCGTGAGTGTATTTATGATTTCTAAATGTTCATTTCTATCACCATTTTGTCATATGGTTTTCAGTGAGAAATAGAGGAAAAGGTCATTTTTCAATTTGTTTCTTCCTTTCTATGAAACAGCGGATTCAGCAATATTCTGGACGTTACACTTTGGACAAGACATTTCATTGGGTCATGAGACAAAGTTCACCGTCAACAGTACATAAATATGTCGTCCAGAGAAAGAATAGTCGCTTAAATGTTAAATTAGTGTAACAGCCAGTGCTTTAACAGCTGAAACATGGTTTGTACTGTGTATGTCAGACAATCCTATGGGTAAAGAGTTAATTGGAAAGGCAATTGTGCATAATTACTTACATAAGCCACATAGAAAATTGATGGTTTAAAGTGAATTTTAATGTGCGCGTGTGTGCAACAACCGCAGAGGGAAAATGTACCACGTCTCGTGAATATAAATGACAACAAAACGTTATGAAATGTTGAATAAACTGAATAAATTATGATTACAAAGTCGAGACAAATATTCCGATTTATAAATTATCCTATGCCTACCTGTGATGTCTTTATGTAGTCTTCATTCGAAACAACGTAAATATTTGTAGGGCGAGGTGAACGGTATCTGAAATGTTCTCCCAATTATTAAGATTCAACAAATTTACCATTCAAATATTACTAACTCTCGATATATAATCTCCCTGCTTGCCTTGCTCTTTCTATTACAGAAGCTAACCACTGCCTTCCGAATGCTTCTCCCCAATCATCAAAACATTGGCAACATCCCCATCTATATGAATTATACTTATTGCTACATTTTTCTCCAAATTGTCTTCTGGCTTTCTCGTCATGTAAACATATTCTATCTGTTTTACTAAAATCCTCCTGTTAGTGCGGATGTATGTGGTTTTAAACTGCATCATATATTATCTGTATTTGACTTCGAAATAAATTAACGAATAACAAGTGAAGAGGACAGTCAACATTTCGCCACCCGCTAATGGTTACAAATTACCTGTCGCTGTTCCCGCCCGCTGATGTGACGACAATGCCGAGTCGCCACCATGAAAGTGTAAAAGAAGACGTATTTTGTGAACAGCGCTGATTATTTTCTCTGCCTATTAGTATTTGCAATATTATTCTTATCGAAGGTCCGATAAATTAACTTTAAGCTACTGACTAGGGTTTTCCCACCGGATAGCAACAAGATGCCACGTTGCAGTCAGCAACTGAATGTCTGATCCCAATGGCTCTGATGGGATAGTCCATTAAATATTGGGAGGGGTGGTAAAAATAATAAAAATATCATATCTACGGAGCACAACGCAAATAATTTTTGCCGCCCAGCTGAGTTTTGGAAAGGTATATATAGTGGTGAAGGTTGGTCAATTTAAAATGTTGGAAAATTTTTGGGGAACTCCCCGATTGAGTATGCATGGAGTATCTTAACTTGTTAAAGCTTACTGTCACCTACTATATCGATAGTGGAAGCTTCTTTACATTGTATAAATTTTCCAATTTACTGACAAATGGTGTAATTTTGTCTAAGGTTACACGCTCTGTATCTCGTATTTCTAAGAGTGATATTCAACAGGCTGCAGAAGCAGAATTTCATTCTGGCATTGATTCGTAACGGAGATTGTTTTACAAATGACATCAAAAGATCTGGGCTGAACAGCAGCTTGTCGCAAGTTGAAACACCATTGATTGAAGGATTTACGCACCTGTAAAACATAGTCAAACATTGGTCTAACCGTGAAACGTACGGGAATAAACTACAATCACAGAAAATCTAAATTTCCGTGAAAATTACAGGCATCCTAAAAGGTCGTTGACCTTTCGTTTAACGTTATAGTATTATTATCAAAAACTAATTATTAACTCAGACATTTCCGATGATGGGATGTTTGACCTTGCACATAGAACAGGGAAAGAAAACGATGACTATATAAAAACATCGATGGATGCGTGACAAATACAGCCGTATATTCTTTGTACATTTCCTACACAGTCGCTGAACCCTCATTCTGCCAGACTAGGCCTGTCACTGTGCAATGTGCAAATTTTATGAAACGCGTTATTAAACCATAGCGTATAGGTCTTTTTATCTACTTAGCATAGTATGTAAGAACAGATTGATTTAATAAAAGCTTATTTATGTTTTCAGGTGCCTTCCCTTTTCCATGTCTTTGTTAAAATGTAACATGTTTTTCATGTTATCCTCCTCAGTTCTTTTAGTGACAATTACCAGCATAAATCATATATTAGCGAAGGTGCCGGTAAACATTTACATTACACCAAATGATAGTACATTCAGCTAGCATCGATAGAAATATAAATCATACTGCTATATGACACTCGGTTCCCGCCGACATTACTGTCGGTTTAAACAATGTATCAACAATTTAGATCGCTCAATTCTGGCATTAGAAATTAACGATACAAGCTAAAAATTCGACCCACTTCTCAAGATGTCGGTAAATCAACAACTCTGAGAGATAATTACTTGGTTATTTGTTTCATTGTCGATAGGAATGTGCCTTTGATAATTCTGGTTCAATTCTAATAGCTTTGTGTATAATTTTGTCGGGGCGTAAAGGTGTCCGTTATATCTAAATAAGCAACTGTAATGATGAGAGGGATTCTACAATAAGAGGGGAAATGAAAAAGTCAAATTCTTTCATGTCAGTGATCATGAATCCTCTGAAGAATTCTTTGACTCAGGGTCACAGTGCATGGTTTTTTCCAATATTAACCATTATTTATATAATTAGACTGCAGGTCACGTCACATCATATTCTTACAACGCCCTCACAGTTAGAGTTTTGGGGGTTCTGTCTGTCTAAAACTAGTTATAAAACAGTAATAAAAAGCAATGAAGGTCAGAATTTAAGTAAAGGCTGAAAGGTCAGACTTTTAAGTAAAGGCTTAAACATTTTAACATTGTACACAATGTACTAATGTGTCATTAGACTAACTTTAAAGGAAACATGTAAAAGGGGCGTCTGACTGAAGACCGTTCTTAATGACAATATGCCAGAAAGTTTAACACAATCTATTCTCGGTCCTCTGTACGAAAAGTTACTCGTTGTTGGAAAACTATAATGCAATCCTGGGTGTAGGGTGTATTTGCAATGCAAAATTTTAAAGAAGATGGTTTCACAGGACAGAGGTACTGAATATTTTATGTTAAATGTTGCGATTCTGCTCATGACAAAAATATTGACAAATTTACACTGAGGTGTCAGATATGGTCACGTTGTTACTGTTAGTTGTGGAGTGTACCGTACTCGGTAGAAGGTTTTCTTGAAAAAGGAATGCTTCAGTACCTCGAAACATCATTGTCCGTCTCTACTGCACATATTCCAAATTTACCCCCACGATTGGTAAAGCCTTCTAGAGAATGCGTTCCTTATTGTATTAACATCTTGAAAATCAAGGGTTTCAGTTGTTTGTTATTAAGTTAACACTGTCACATTAACATCATATAAAATGGGCATTTTAAATCTAGATGACTTTGCCTCCAAATACATGACCCGCATTTTACATTCAGTATATTTAAAGAGATGAAAGTGTCCTTGAGCGAAATACAGGTTGAAATTTGAGATTCTAATATTCCAGGTACTGTGATATTTCTATTGTTGCCATCCAATGATTTCGCTCAATTATTTTGTTCGAGCCAAGCCGTTAAAACCATGCATGGATAGCAACTACCCGCAAAATGCACGACTTTATTTTCATCCCATACCCGTTTATTCATTAAATTTAAAATACTGTAATTTAATTCGCAGAACGTGTATTGTATGTAATCAATCGCGCTTTTATATTAAACAATTATGTGTAATACATTCAATGGCTCNNAACGATAATTTTGTAAAATACCTAGAGACAATCCAACTAAGGGTACAGCGAACTGCCTTCCCTAATTATCGTTTTTGAATCGGACTTAAGCACATGTTAATGTATAATCTATTTCGGTTACAATTGCCACGGCATAGATCAACACATCATATTTACCTTCTCCGCGGGTTTAAAACCGCGGGTAATTCACTTTCCACTGGCCTGGAACTTGGAACCTCCGGTTGTACATTTAAGTTTAATTATTTTTCTCTCTGAATTTGTGAAAATAGATCGTAGGCGCGCTTAAAACTTATGAATGCTGTTAATTAAAACATACACCTGGCAAATGAATGTTTTTGCGTATGACTTGGAACCATCTACTCCTTAATAAAAGTCTGTGAGTCTTTCAATGATATTATCGTTGAAACTTCCAGAACCCCATTAAATTACTGAAATAGGGTTTTTGGAATTCGAAACTACTGACGGTTTTCGTCGACACACATTTTAAAACAAAATAAGACCGATGATTGAGTATCATGTACACAGTATAAATTGTTTCAATGGCGCAACATTGGCATATATACAAAGTAAATTTGTTCACAATATTTGGAAAAAGGCAAACACCGTTCCTCTCAAAAGCAATGGTTTTGTCTTCCATGTTTGTGTATAAATTGTCTACAGCCCAAAAGCACAGAGTGGGGATATCAGGAGATTGCAGAACATCCAAACCCGTGCGATCAGTCACCCTACATTTCAGTTGTCACAACAAGCTTTGCACGATTTTATGTCGATATGTCTTCGTTTTTTTATTGCAGAAAAACTGCCTTCATGTTAAGGATGAAATAGGTAATCCATCAAAATTCTACTGGAGTCCAATAAAACCCGACGATGTGACCTGGAACTTCAACAAATTCCTTATCGATGCTACCGGAGTCCCCTACAAACGCTACGATTCCAAAATCGAGCCGGAGGACCTTGTAGCCGACATACAGCTACTTCTCTCCGCTGGCAACAAGGTGTCGCGGAACAGCCGCCCGGAAGTAGTCAACAAAATCATCGAACGACTGATCGAGGAAGAAGAGCATCTGGCGAGGCTTCAGAGAGGCTAACAGTCACTTGGTCGTAATTGGATTATCACAAAACCCGCTATTAATATTCCAGTTTACGCCCTTGCATTCCCATCTATGAATCCTGACACACAGAATTATCATTCTCTATGTTACCAATTTTATAAGGACATCATGATACCGCCAAGCTATTCAGATATCCAGGAATAAAATCGAAAGCATAGCATTATGAAGTACGGAGTGATCCGGTTTCTATCACTAACCATGCCGCTCATGATTACTTGCATTGCCTCCTCTAAAAACGAAACCAGAAACTAAGTCTCATTACGTTCATCTGATTGTGTATAATATCATCTGAACTTTACCGAAGCAATGATTAAGATATGCAAAATTTACTTTATCAAAGCCGGCAGACTTGTAAATTTTGTGGTATACGTGATTGTAAACGATGTAATCATGCATCATGGAATAACTTAACCATCACAGTTCAGTATCTCTAACAATTCCTATCGTCAGCCATACGAGTCTACCGTTCCCAACTTGGTCGTACCTACAATTTCAAAAAAAAATTGTCATATTTATTTTGCCTTAAAATGAGTTTCATTTTATGGGTAGGTTTGTTCCAGGCATGCGCAAAATCAATGACGAGCAGACTAGAAATCTCCCTGTGAGAATTGTCTGTTTTGATGGCCACAAAATTTGCTCCCTGAATTTTTAGTGCATTCAATTCAGGGACATGTGTGGTTTTGCCATGTGCTTGATACTACCATAATATTGATAAACTTTTAAATACTGGAGAACTTTTGAATAAAAAATATGTGTGTCACTTTTTGATCTCCCGTCTATTTGAAAGTGAAATAAATATTTATTAAGGATCTATACATGGGTCATAGTATGTCGATATATGCATATGCATGTGACTTGTGTCTCATTAAAAGGATAAGGTAATTTGGTATCAGTTAAAAAACGTAACGCATTTGATATACATATCAATGAAACACTTTTGTAGATTTATCCAAATGGTCAGCCGTTAATAATAGATAATTATGCATATATTGATTACATTAATTTTTAAAATAGAGCACTTGCTGTGATGAGCTTCGAATATGTTTCATTGTCTATTCACTGAATTAAATAACCGACAGATGACATATAGGTTACACCATCATGTTATCAGTAAAGGAGGTTACATGTCGATATACCAATAAGGGGTTAATGTGCATGTCCTCTGAGCAAAGCCAGACTCTAGATCTGTGATGAAAACTGTTTGTTGTCACATAATATTCAAAAGTTTTCATATCGTTAAGGTTGGCGCAGTATACTCTCTGTTTTTTAATAATTCTTCACGTTTAGTTTCCAGTTACGGCGTTATTTTCAGAGATGCAACAAGGCTGCACTTTTTTTTCTCGAATAATGCACTCAATGCAGATATTTTGTCACATTTAATAGCATCATGAAAAATTATTTTTCTTTGCTAAAATATTACCACATTTTCAAAAAATTACACGTAAGCTAAATTGGTGAAAATATATCAATAATTCGTTTTTCAATTCCATTCAAAGACCTCTTTGTCCTTTTTCCTTTTCCTTTTGGTTCCGTAAAAAAGGAAGATATTACATAATACCATGGCAAGTTTACTGGCTTTGAAAACACGCCAACTTTATTGTCGATTCCGCAGTATATGTCATTGGATATTCATAAAGAAAGTTACCGCAGTGCTCTTGAAAGTATGAAATAAATTATAAAATGTGAACCTAACTCTTTGCTGAGAATAAAAGGTGATCTTTCACTGTATTTTGATTTTTTTTTTAAATTCTGAAATATTACTTGACGAGGACACAAGTGGATGAACGGAGGGCGGCTTGGAGAAAACATTCAACCGTTGTTACTGCCTTGTCGTAGCGTGGCGTGTCAGGTGACCTCTTGTTACTAAGAGACAAGAAGTGACGGCTAAAATTTTAAAGTGGAAAGGGTTCACACATTTCTGTCGAAGTGCATTATTTTCCTCTAAACCAGCAATGATCATTAGTGACAGGCAACATTTTCAACATAGCAACATCCATTCATCCATACATCAATCCTTCCATCAATCAATCAATCAATCAATCGATTTTTTCCAGCGGAGCAAAATTCGTTAAATCGTGGTAGTCAGCTTATTAGTACTTAAGACAAAAATCAGCAAATGTTGAATTTCGAAAAATATAACGCTTTGGCAATAAATGTAAATTAAGTCAATAAACCAACATAACAAAACTATGACAGAGTTTATGCCACTATAACAAAAGCTATTGCTTAGTTACTTCCCTGTAAACCCATTTCTTAAATGTAGTCGTAGAGGGCGTGTGTTTGCAGGTATTATGCATTTTCAATCTCCCAATAATACCTAATGATAAAATCTTAAAATGTATGAGATTTAAACAAACAGTCGTAATCAAACCATATAAGAACTTCTTTTGTTTCGCTTTATTTTGACAATGTGCTGATAGATAATCAAGAATATTGAATAAGGGGTCATCATGTCTGCTTTGATATCAGAAAAACAAAAACATTAAACAGATACCGATTTTGAACAAAATTGACCGTTATTTCGTATGTCAAATTAAAGTTTATGTTTAACAAACGCAAAATGGTGATAGCTCTATTTGCCCGGCGGGCTTTAAGTCAACCCTAAGAACAACCAAGTCAAATTTGTAACTAATGTCCCCTTTCTATCATTATCAAAATCACAAGTTGTAGAATTATTGTTAAACAAAATGTTTACATAATATATAAGGCTATTCACAAAATTCCGGGATTTATGTCCGAGTATATCAAGCGCTTTTGGTATTGTCCTTGACGCTGTAACATAATTGTGACAAAACATCCGCTGTACGATGCATTAAGACATAAATCTCGGTATCTCGTGAACAACGTTATTATTATATACCTCTTTTACAATCTAATGTCACATGCAATGTCGTAAGTCTAGCGTGTAAAGGTATACAGTCACCTGTAATCTAAATATACCCATATATGGTAAAAGGGGTGTTCCTTGGTATTCAGAATGCCCATGTGAGGGCGCTGTTTTTAAAAAGTAGCAACCCGCTTAAATCTGTGATTGATTAGATTTTCTCTTTCCATGGTAACTTTGGCAAAATTGGAACAGGTGACAGTATACCTTTAAGAATGTCCTGTTGTTCAGACAGACTGCGCACGCACCGTTGAGCAGCGTGTCCGCTGATTGCAGATGCAGAAAAGTAAAAATAAATCAACTTTTGCTTTGCTTTCCCTGTGAAGGAATTGTAGATCATCAGGACTATTCTACATTAATTGAAAACTTTTCGATTTGCAGTCGCGAACTGCGTGGTCCAGTGACTGTTAAATGTGTACTTTTTAATCGCATCTTGACTTGTTCCGGGCGTTAAGAAACGTAAAATTGTTTTCATGTCAAATTGTATCCAATCATACCAAAAGTTATCGTCCTCCGTGTCTACTGATACCGACACTTACTATTCTATGAAACTCTACAAGGTGCTGACGTAGGTGTATTATAATGACCGTTATTATGGTGAGCACTATTTAAAAATTATAATGTCTTCGTCGTTACATTCAAAACGGAACTTGCTGTCGACTCCCTTGTAACACCGACTTTTGAAGAAAGACATGACTTTGCTGAAAATATATTTTGAAATGTTTTTCCTCGCATCTAGTATTTGCAGCAGGAAATCTAGAATAAAGTTTCCAACTTCTGATTCTTCTTTGCAACATTCCCCGACGTCTGCATAATTGTATCTGGGTATGACTTTGACCTTGACATCTGGAAATCTCCGACGTAATATCTCTTGAAGATGTTTGGAACCGTAACAAAATTGTACAAGGAAGGGGTCGCTGTAATATTTACCAAGCTCCTTCTGAATGTCTTCCCATGATCCTTCAAAAAAGCGGAGTTGCACGCAGTTATTGTGGAACACTCTTTACAATCTACATTGAAGTATTTGATAAAAAGTAAACTTTAAGCCTAGGTGTTCATAAAATGAGTAAATTTTGATGCAATGCTTTGGTTAGCTCCTACTGAGAATGCAAATGCGCTCAATCCTTGTCTGAGGCAGACGAACGGAAAAAGAAATTAATTAAATATATGACAATATAGGTCTTTGCTCATTAACGTCAATGTTACCCATTTGATAGCGAAGATTAGAGGTAAGTCAGGGTCGAGTCAGGCCTATCACTGGCCAATCTGATTAAAATCAGGTGTAGAGTACGGCGACCTCTTTACTTACGCGGTAGTGAGAGGTGACAGCAAGAGAGGCACAGACGTGATTTTGTCAACGTTGGATACTGTCAGGTTATGTATTATTATTCTTCTAAAATACGTGTTGTCAGAGAAGGATCCTTCATCCCAGCCTAAGGGATGAACTCTTGACCTCCACCACAGGTGGCGCTGTGTGAACGTTTGCAGGACAAAACGTTTTTGTATATCAGTGCACCGTGAATGTTATATATTGTTCATGTTTTTAAGTGCCTTTGAGTACTTTTTCCAGGTAATTTTGGTCAACGTTTAATGAGATTGTCTTACACGTAAAACACGGATATAATGATTAAAATACTCATGGACTGTACCATATTACATTATAAATATTTTGCACTACTTGGTGACTTTACAGGATATTATTCAGCTATTATGAATGAGAGTTGAACAATAATTATATCTATCTGTCAGTGACAAATGTGATTTTACAATGGGCTATGTTGTCTAATGGACTATATTCTTGGTTTAGGTCCTATGTGTGTGTGTGTGTGTTCCGCCCACATGAAGCAGGATATTCTAACTGTTACGTAGTGGGGATCCTTAGATACTAACCGGAGTTCAAAGAAGTTATGATAAAGCCTCCCTCGGTCACAAACTTGTAGAGATCTATATAGACTTGTCCAACGTCGGCAAAATAATACGCAGAGTGGAGACAGTGGATGATGTCAAAAGTTGGTTGGCTTTTGTTTTCCCGTGATTCTCTGATGAATTCACTTATAGTCAGCGCATGAAAATCAAATGTGACATTCTTGAAGTGACCATCTTCCTGCTTTGACGTCACTGAATTCTTGAACCTTTCAATTTCTTGTTCATTTGGTTCCACAACTGTATAATGGATATATTGAACTCTACTCGACAGGGCATCAATGATCGGAATATCAATGAAACCTGAAATGCACAATGTGCACAAAGGTAATGAATGAATGAATGAATGAATGAATGAATGAATGAATGAATGAATGAATGAATGAGTGATAGTACTTACGTATGTATGTATGTATGTATGTATGTATGTATGTATGTATGTATGTATGTATGTATGTATGTAGTATGTATGTATGTATGTATGTATGTATGTTTTTATGTTCATGCATGTAGACATGAAGCGTGTATGCGAATTAATGGTTTGATTTTGTCTTAATTTTGTAAGTGTGAAAAGTTTAGCTTAGCTTAGTGGCATACAGATTTCATATTTTCATAAATGTACCATCAAATTGTACTTTTTGATTTTAATACAACGTACCGTTGGCAGGCCCGATAGAGAGGATCCTTAGCGATGAACGACCCATAAATGTAAAGTTGTTAAGAATATTAATCAGACTTCTCTTGTCTTCATGATTCCATTCCCCTATGTAATGCTCATTGAAAACAAGCATTCTCTTAACATACTCATCCTTATGGCGCGGCAGGACTTTTGGTTCAAATGTCATTGTACCTTGAATCAAGCAGACATACAAATAAAACTATGATTTGTTAACATTGATTGTTTGCATCGCTATATGTAATTGAGTGTCTCGTTAGCTGTGGATATACTCACTTACCTTACTGCCAGTAATACCGCCATTCTCTTACACGTAGCCTACATTTATAAACCCTGAGAACATATTACAGAATGTCTCTAGCTTTGTCAACTTGAAGTGAATTTTGACAACCATATTCATCCCGGAATGAAACTTCATCAAAACTATTTACCAGGTGCCCGGTACATTTTTGTTAAGAAATGTTCCCGTTTTAACACAATTCTGGTCCCATGATACTTTTACCTTAGCATTGACAGACACAATGATTAAAATGATCACATACGTTAACGCATTTGTTAACAGCACTGTACTCGTCATGAAACTGAAATTGGTCACAAGAAGTAGACAGCGCTGATCTTCAAATTATCATAGGGTAGAAGAGTGAACAAAAACTTATTTGAAGATTTACTATCCTGCATTAAATTGCAGTTAGTATAAAGTTAAAAGAACATACACTTTGTCGATATGTCCGATAGAACGTATTTTACAAATATGCCGTTTCAGTTTTTTCACATTTGCATGTCTCGTGGCAAAGTTCGCAACGGCATTAGAGAGCTACGACTTCCAAGAGGTAGAATGCACGTTACAGCTACCTCTATAAAGCACTTCTCGTTCAATATGCCTTTGATCATCTTAATACAGAGCTTTGACGCGATACGCGCACATGCTACATTGCTCAGAGGGCCAGCGTTTGTTATCATCGTATTCACATACACTGTTTTCATTAAAGAGACAATAGGTGCAAAGGAGCAACTTTTGATAGGACAGCTGGTATGTACGTACGAATCATGACTTTGACGGGCTTCATCGGAGAATGGTAACTTGAACACTGCAATTACTAACTGTTTATGATTGTACCGACAACGGAAGAATTGGCGATAACTTATTGTGCAATCTCTGAAAGCCTAGTATGAACTTTCTCCATAGCCACTGAGAAATGACAATGAAGGACATTATGTGAGAGTGGATAGAAAGCGAAAGCAGGAAGATCCTAGTATACGAGCAGATCCATTACGTAATTAATAGAGAATTTTACCACAGCAGCTGTCCAAATTTGGAACAATATGTTACTGGTTACCTATCATCCAGCAGAGGATGTCTCAATACGGTGTTTGTGTTGACCAGAATACACGAGAGATAATTTCAGGAATTTCTCAAACTGTGTTTTCCCTAGATGGACGGGGATTTTGATCAGGGGAGTCAACTTGCAGGGGGATTTGATTCTCTATTCGATGTACAGAGTTGATACTTAAAAGATACTCACAATAACATTTTAATATATCTAGTCACCATCCACCATATGCTTCGCTGCGTGTGGACGGTGACCATAATAAATTCAGTTGACATAGAGTTGTTCACAGTTTTGCTGCGATAGATGAGCCCTATGAGCGTAAATATTAATCTCCCGCCAATTCTAAAGAATAGTAACCTAATACAGAGTAAACACATCAACCTGGATTTCACTTGATTCCTCTGTAAGGGTATAGGAAATAGCTATTATTACAAGTGTGAACAGCAGGTTAATGTTCCATTAGTTGGGCAAAAAATAGCAACCCGAGGACTGCAAACGAAGGATTTCACAAAGGGCTTAAAACTGTAAAATGTCATTTGTCAAACGCCAGTAGCAACAACATTCAAAAATTGTTACTGTAGCGGCATGCATGATTGAGGAAGGAGAAAGAAAACCGCCCACCGTGTCACTAAAGCACTAAAGCTACAGTTATTGTAGCTTAAAAGAGAGTTGAACATGACTTATCGTATTGATTTAGTATTACCGATTTGTCACAAAGCCAAGTGGCGCATGGAAAGTATACGGGCTTAGCTATACTTGATATACTTCAAATTCCCAAGGCTTTTCGACACCTTCTGCAGTCACTAAATAGATCGAATCGTGACGCCTTTGCTCAGTATCCCAACCCATATTTGCACACCTTAGTTTGGAAAACCTTCAAAATGTCGCTCACTTTTTCGTCTCATTCACTTATGGTCATACAAGCAAATGTATCCGAAACCAATGTAACTTATGCTGACAACCTTCATTGAAGGGTTCGCTAAATAACACATAACATTGTTCCAATTTTGGCGGCAGTGAATTCCATACTTACAAGTAATGTAACCTCTCTTCTGGTATATTATACAAACTCTTACCGAATTACATGCAGACCCGCGTTGAGCTGTAGGGAAAGTGTGTCAGTTCTGCAAAAATGCCTCTTTTCAACCTTATGTCACTTTGTTATTTTTTACATGCATGTTAATTAGTTTTATCCCGCAATATTCACTCATGGCAGATGAAATTTCGTCAGTATGGTGGTTCATGAAAGATAACTTGCATTATAGTAGCTCAAAATAAAATGACCTTGTGACATACAACATTTCATAGCAGACGTACAGCACCTCAAGTATTGTTGTCAAACCCTTCAGGCATCTCAATGTAGATAATGATTACATTTGCGCACATACATAATTGAAGTCCCTGTCATTAGTCAGTATCTCACCGAAGGAGATAAATCTTAGCATCGTTGTACAAGCTGAGTTGTGCAGAAATATCTAACAGTGAGATATCGTTAACAAAAGTAACATGTTCCAGAACAAATACCTTATTCTGACGTTGCTTGATCTAGGATTATAAAAATACTGAGTATTGAAATAAAAGATAAAAATTCATTTAATGCGTGTTTTCCGTTGTTAAGAATTCTTTAATTTCACAGAGTTTCAAAATCGGGTGTCCTTAGATTGCATAACACATCAAATACAACATCACAAAAGCTCATCCATCGCTGCAACAAGGGTAGACTGAAAGATTCAGTCTTGTGCAGGCGCTCCGGCGCACTGCGACCTACAACTCTTTACTACGACTGAAGGCACACCGTACATGGCCGCGGCAAACTCAAAAGAAAACAATTACCGCCCACATCTGATATTACAGACTTCTTAAATATGTAAATCATGGTAGTGGAATTTGAATATTCGTCACATGGGCTATTTACGTACATAGTGACCATGATGAGTGAGCGATGTGGGCGGACTTGTTACCCCACATACTGTCAATTAACTCGTTCTTGTAATATGATTGCTCCAACAAAATTTTGTTGGAGAACAGGATTTCAACAGTGCGCCTTCATTCGTAGTGAAGGGTCGTAGGTCGCAGTGCGCCGGAGCGCCTGCATATGACTTAATCTTTCAGTCTACAACAAGGGATGCTTGACGACTTAATTTGACTATCATCCTATATATTGATCCGTTCACAAATCAATATTTTATGGAAATATTTGAAGTGAACCAAAAATGCAAGGACGTCATCCAGTTGCTGAAAATATCACTAAACATAAGCTTAATCAGCATGAAGACAGTTAAGACGGATTTCTTCAGATTTGTCAGAGCGACAACATACTGTACTGTAGCTATTTTCACAATGTGATCAAATATGGCATCCAGGCGACTTGTCGCGAGCCGTTTAATCGGACATTCCCGAAACTATTTTTCGTCAAAAGTTGGCACAGTTCAGTGTACTGAAGTAGCCGATTATAAGGGTTACATGATTTATTTCGAAAAATAATTATTCATGCAGTCACCAACAATATCAGCTTGTCCATGTGGCATAAGCTTACATGGTCTTCACAATTAAATGTTTGGCGAATGTGAATAGCTACAGCCTGCAAGATGTATTAACTTTAATACACACTGTATCTTTCAGTTGTGATTCTTTTCCCTTTATGCAAGACTTCATTCCGAGAAGTCGAAATTTGAGGGTTTTGCTTTACGTTCCCATTTCAAACATGTGGAGCTTACCATATAGATGCGAATCTTATCAAATGGGATTAGGACTAATATGTATTGCTGTAAACTCAAACAGTCTTCAGCGCCATCCGTCAATTATGCTGTTGATTGATCTCTTCTCGCCGAGGCATACTTTGAATTCTAGTAAGCAGCAGCATGTTTTTATGGCAATATGGATATTTGAGGTGCAGGATCAGATTTTTATCGCTACCAAGTCACTCTGACCATTGTCAATTTTGCTAAACGTTTTGTAATTTCACATTCTCTTTTGGCGTTTACGGCAATTTTTGACTTGAGTTTGGAACATAAGTGCTACTGTTGCCATAGTGATGTCACTATCTGCCAATTTACAGTTACTTCTATAGTCCTCACTTTTTTCATTCACCTGCTTTAAAAAGCATGGTTTAATATAATACTCAATTTTACAGTGTGAAATGAGAGAATACGAAGGTTTTTCGGGCACTGTTACATTTACAAGTCCAACATATGCATTTGCCGATATCTTTGTTTTACAATTTTAGAAGGGTTAACAGTATGTGTTAAACCAAACATAAATTAAAGTATATATCCTCCGCTATGCAATAAAATTATTGAATAAATGATTTATAAATGATTAATTCTTGAGTCATATTTCTTACAAATTTCTGTTGTTTTAGATATCCTGAATGTTCATTATCACTGATAATTATAAAAGAAATCGCACACGGACTCTTAATTAATTTTATACCGTGATAAAACAGGCGTTTCACCACTTTTCTGTGCATTTTGAGTTAAATTTAAAAGTATAGCATTTTCAAACTTTTAAAATCAAAACCAGTTAAACCATCTGAAATTAACTCATTCACTACAATGGATTTATTTACATTCAAGGAAGGATTTTGACGACACAAATCAGTGCTAACAATGGACATCCATTTGAAGCGCAGTTTATGAATACCCGGATAGTACCATAAACTTCCTAGGGAGAACGTATCAATGACGGCATATAAACTTTGTCTTGCAGACACATGACGACCGGTTGTTTACTTCCCGCCTAGGTATATTGCGTGTCGTGTCTGCGCGTTGTCTGCGCGTCAGTCGAAAACTAGTAGTACGTGTTCCATTGATATTAAGAACATTTGGCGAACAAAGAAGTACAAAGTTGTCTTCGGAGTAATTTCTTGTTCGACGTGATATAAAATCTTTGTGAGTAGACTTAACAATTTATTCAGAACACTGACGTTCGGCTCGCGCTATTGAAGCTCTCTGATTGCTACATGAAAATAAATAGTAGCCCTAAATACAGAAATCGCTGAGCTTTTCTTAGAGTGAGCCGAGCGCCTGTGGTTTAGAGAATATCTCAAGTAAACATGAAATTTGAATACTAGCTACGGCGCTCTTTGTACTGTACACCAGTAGAGTGAAAGAAGTAAAATACAGAACATGCAGGCAGTTATCTTGATGAAATACGCAGGACTATATCTTAGCATCTAGTGCCATATATATTGTAAATCTCAATGAGATGTGCTAGTCACAAACGCAGTGAGTGTACTGCGAAGACGTACCTCTCGGAGAGTCAAAATTGTTTTGCACAATACTATTCTCAGCGAAGTTAGGTCAAACCATATACCCTAGCGTTTTTCTCGAGGGTCTATGGTCAAACGCCAGATTTGTATTACTTGAGCTTAACAATGTAACTGAAGAAAATGGAGCGCAAGCAAAAGCGTGGTGAGAGGACAATCCACAGTCATAACATCTAACGTACAGTACAAAAGTTTTTCAAACTGGGTGCTTTTTTAAAGAGACAGCAGTTTAAATTGTATGTGCATGATATATGATTTTATTTATCCCAAAACGGACTTTGTTAATTGACAATGAAAACTGTAGGTACGACGCTGTCTACCATATTGCAATTAGCAATTAATTTATATTCATGAAACATTGGTGGAAAACATTCTTACACTGACTATTGTTATGAGACGTTTACAGAGATAGACAAGACAAGCAAAATAATTTATAATTACAATAGCTTTACTGAATTCAACATTTTGAGTTTTTCTGACATCAGCTTTCATTGCTACAGAAGGTATGGTCTAGACAGATTTTATCCTTTAAAATCAGTCATCAGCACGGAAGCAATGTCATGGAACTTGTCATAGGATCCTGTGTTAAAATCTGAAGCATGCTTTCACCCTAATTTTATTTACATTTTAGCAAATATTTTGTAATCAGAGATTGTAGCAAACGCAAATTAAAGACAGACCATAGACCCTCGAAAGTTTTTCTCGAGGGTCTATGGATAGACCGAGTACTTAGTGCTCAATAATGAATGTCACAGTTGTAATTTAGCTGACCTTGTCGGAAGCTACAGCATTGAGATAGACTAAAGGTTTCGATGATCCGAAACCATAAGAGAAGACATAAACAGCTTCTTCAAGTACGCAGTGAAATTTTTCAGCAATATTTAGCTGAAGAGTACAATCGTAAAATCGAGTCATGCTTTAATTACTTTGAAATTCTTCATCCCGGTCTCCCCTAGATCAAACCAGAGGTCATTCAATTTCAAAATTTTATGAAGAGTCACATTTATCTTGAGAATTGCCACCTCTTAAGTCAGACAACAATGCAATATAAATAATTGCAGGCTCTTTGGTTTACTTTAAGTAATGAAGACAGCCATCACATGTTAATACAGTCACTAACAGAAAACCTCATGGTCACTTATCAACCCCTTCGCGAAGCAAGTTTTCAGTAGGTCCACTGTATTCATCATATGTTACTTTTTAAAGTGAAAACTTTGAACATTCCTCAAAGTTAATATGTCAAGAATTGGGAATGTCTTTAAGTTGAAGTCTATTCATGGTAAACTGCTAAATATCATATACGATTGCTGTCTGCGTTATTTGGGCAAGCGTGATACCGGGATGACTTACAATAGTACTCTTAGGAAATACAGCAAACACCTTTCACACCCCTTATTTCAGACTATATGTTTGAAATTCTTGCATTAATTAGACAGCCTGCAATTCCTGGATGTGTGAGGAATTTCTTTCTTTATTAGTGTGGGCCACGAAGGGAAAGTAGTAGTAGTAGTAGTAGTAGTAGTAGTAATTTATTATAGTGACTAGTGATAAACACCAAGCCACAACGGGCTTATTAGTCACTTTAAAATAAAGTTAAATACATGTGAGGAAAGCTGTTCCTAGAAAATCTAAATACAAACCATTACATTTTCACAGTACAAATCAGGTAAGTCATTTGAAAACAACCAAGATCAACGGCTGAAAATTAACGCGTTATATATGTTAGCGATTGTCGTCTTTTGTAAGCTTTACAAATGAATTTGATTGTACGCCCACTGGCGTTATTAATTAAAAAATCGAATTTCTGAACATCTGAGTAATCTTCAAAGTTTCTACAAATATTGTAAACAGCATCAAATAAAGTTGTCCGGTAATCATTGTACAAAGAACAATGTAATAAAAAATGCATTTCATCCTCAAGGGCGTTATCGTTACAATAAATACATTTTCTATCTTGTACAATTTCTCCTCTATATCTACCAGTTTCCACACGAAGTGGTAATATCCCAAATCTAAACTGAGCATAAAGTGAGCGGGTACTTCTCTCTAAATTATATAACAAATAGTTTTCCCTTTGAAAGGCCCTTTTAAAAATCTTATAGGTACTCTGTCTGCTTCAACTTTTTCTTTAACTTTTACCAGATCACAACAACCTCCATTTTCCAAAACATCTATATCTAAATAGTCAAAAATTTCATGCAATTCATAACTAAAATTATTAATACATAAAGAGTTGTCCCACAAGAATATTCGTTTACACAATCGGTTATGATCCATATTCACCAGTCTATTCCAGTATCTGACCATGTTGGTCCAGTGTCTAGCTTTTGATGAAATCCAACAAGTATCACCTTCAATGGCTGAAGTGGGAGCAAATTTATGAACTCCTAGAACAAATCGAAGAGCTCTATTTTGGATATTGTCACACTTTACATGAGATGCAAATCCCCAGATAGCAGAACAATAGTCCATAATAGGTACTACACAGTTGTCATACAATTTTGTGAATGTACAAAAACCCATATTTTTAACAGTTTTAAACTTTGAACAAATTTTACCAAGAGCTCTGCTTGCAGATTCTGCAAGCATCTCAGACATATATTTGAAATGTAAAGATTCTTCTAACACAACCCCAAGGTATTTACATTTTGTAACATACTCTAATTCAGCACCTGCTAATCGAAACGTGAAGTTACTTCTTTCTATACCCCTACGTCTGAAATGAACAACGTGTGATTTACTTTTATTTATCAAAAGACGCCATTTTCTACACCATGAAGTAATGTAGTCTAACATCTTTTGCATGTTCTCTTCGTTGTGCGAAATTACAGCAATGTCGTCGGCATACAACAGAGCTGATACATTATCGTCGCCTATTTGAATACCACAATTTAACTCTTTTAAATCTACAACCAAGTCATTGATAAATATAGAAAATAAAGTTGGTGAAAGATTATCACCCTGCCTTACACCATGCAATGTATTGAACCAATCAGTATGATTGTCATTAACTTTGACACAAGCTGACGTATTTGAGTATAATGATGCTATTGAATTGTACATTTTCCCATCAATGTTATTAAGTAAAAGTTTATACAAAAGGATATTTCTATCTACAAAATCAAATGCTTTCTTTAAATCAATAAAAGTTACAAAAGTAGGAAGACTGTTGTTCATTCTGTTTCTAATAATGGATGTAAGAACAAAAACATGATCTTGACAAGACCTGTTTTTACGAAATCCATTCTGCTCGTCAACTAAAATATTATTATTATCTAAAAATACAGTAAGTCTTTTATTTAGAATTGAACTATATACTTTTGAGATGACAGACAACAAACTTATTCCTCTATAATTAAGTGGAACTCTCACATCATTAGTTCGACACTTAGGAATAGGATAAATAATACTTTTACGCCAAATACTGGGTATCTTGCCAGAATCAAAACACATTTGAAAAAGATGAACTAAAACTTGAATAACATTGTCATTTTTAATCACTTCATATGAAATGTTATCAATACCACTTGCTTTCCGATTTTTACCCTTTAATACGGCACATTTAACTTCAGCAAAAGTGAAATTTTTATTCAAATGTTGATTTTGTTCATATAACGGATCAGATAAATTATTCTCTAACACAGACTTATGATGTTTCACATCACTATAAAATTGCTCATCAAACTGATCCCTAGCATCACTGGTTTGTGAATATAAAGCAGAAAAATCTCTCTTCCAAGAACCTAATACAAAATTCGAATCAGTAATAACATTATGGTTATCATTATAAACCTCCATGGGTATAGTGTTCTTAACCTTTTTACTGGGTCCCAAACGCTCAACATACTCCCAAAAGC
>LD533050.1:0-10008 GCA_001465055.1 Ptychodera flava | reverse complement strand
TGTTGCAGGAACCACTAACAATTTTTGCATCTTGGATCTTGTAACTATTTTATGATCAATTTCGGTAAAAAGACTTGTCATATATTGCGGTGCAAGATTATTTAAACGTTTATAAACCATACAAACATTCTTATAAACTATTCTATCTTTTAATAGCATTATATGCATTGTTTTAAATAAATGCTCGGTCGAAGCATTATTCATCATTCTGATAGCACGTTTCTGAATCTTATGCAACCCTTTCATAAACGGTGATGCTCCCCATAAACGACAACAGTAATCCAAGTGTGGTAAAATATAGCTATTATAAAAAAGTTTTCTTATATTCATAGGTAAAAACTGTCTTATTCTCTTGAGCAAAGCAATATTACTATTTACTTTTTTAAAAGTTTTGTCACAGTGCTGCTTCCTTGACAGATTTTCATCGACAAACGTACCAAGAATCTTTTCACAGTGTACTGCTTGCTTGCAATTCCGTTTCACCAAGATTACAGTCTAAAGTTTGTTTATTCAAATGTCTATGTTTTGTTGCGTTGTTACAATCATTGTCTTTGTCTTGTCGCAATTAATGGCCATTCTATTATTCTTACACCAATTATAAACATTATTTAAGTCAGAGTTCAAAATTGTCTCAATTTCTTGAATACATTTTGCACTGGTTGAATCATCTGCGTACATGTCAATGTTAAAATCAGTCTGATAACAGTTTCGAGTTACCACATCGTTGTCGCGATGTAAAATGTCTAGGGTTACCGGTAAGTTGGCGTAAATACTATAACATACATCGGAAAAGCTCAAGTAAGAGATAGTTGAAGGGATAGCGGCTGAATATTTATACTTTATTAACACTTTGCCCTTAATAGCAACCGTGTTCTTTACTTTTGAAATTTAATAATATATTGAAAACAATATCATTGTTTGTCTCCTTGGTGATAGATGTATAGTCAGCATTCATTATCATAAAATTTATGTTTATGGTTCGTAAAATTCAGAATAGTCTCAATCGAACTCGAATTGTACGGCGCCATTTCACCTGGCGAAGTTGTCAGCAGCCGAGACCGATCGGCTAAATTCCCGTCCTTTGAACGTGGTTTAATAACAGAGCTTAGTTGTCACAATATTTCCTACCGAGATCCCTCTACAGACCACGGAGATCTTGAAGCACTCTAACATACATACTGGCTATCAAACACCGCGCATAAATCTAAATTGGAGCAATGAACACAATGCTAAAAAAAACTTGCCACCAAGAAACTTGGATGAATAATATATTTGCCTCCAGTAATGCCTATCATGTGGATAATTTACTTAGACTGTATCAATCTATGATTTGAGCTCGGTACAGGTTATGATAAGTACGATCGTACAATACATACGGGTTATAGCACGAAGTTTCGTTAATATCGCGTTTTATTAAAGTGATGTGTTGGTGTTTTGACGATTTGCTGATACAGACATAGGCTTATATAACTTGAATACAACGCGATATCGGCCAAAGACCGTATAAGAACCATTCTATAACACAGGCATACTTTTGTGGGACCGTCATAGTTTTCCTGAGGAAGTTCCGAAATAGTTTAGCAGCGAATTCGATAGAGGCTGACCTTGCTTGGTTGCCGATGTACCCAGAGTTGATCGTTGAGGAGTGATGGCAACCATATAATTTATTGATATAATTCCGTATTTGGCATATTTTACTTGACATGAGTGATCACTTTCAGCGCACACATTTAAATATTGAAATGTCAATAGAAGTTATCACAATTTAAGGGCGTTTAAAATCCATGATATTTCATTGCCAAACGGGATATCCAGTTTAAATAGATACATCGATATATCTGTATTCAGGCAATAACTTATGTGAATTTAATACTTGATTTTCACACACGCATTTTCTGGTTTATCCAATATGTACTGCTATATGTCGATATCCCAATGATGGCGGATACTGAGACGATCTTGAACGACATGTACTTCAATTATTCGAAAAATAATCTCTTTGAATCTCACTTTTAGCATTTGCAACATATGCGCTACATTTTGCGGCCGCTCCATTGTCAGAATAGGAAATCTTTAAAGGGATAAAATCGGCCACTTTTTCATGAATTTTGTTTGATACGAGATACTATTTATATTGTTTTACATGTTAAACGATACTGAATGAATGGGTGACCATGCATATAATCGACCCGGGTTTTACACACGATAAATAAAATCATCGCGAAAATGAATTAATGGTCATGACTATTTAATTCATTTTCGCCATGGTTACACTTATACTCGATATTGTAATCAGAATATGTATCCCTAGGAAAAACTATTATTTCGGAAGTTAGCCTCCCGAACACTAGAAAGTAGGCAATTTAATTAAAATTTGATGCCACCCTCCCTGGATGAATTTCCATTGTACTGGTGTTAGCCACATAGCACTCTGATGACGACACACAAACGGCAAAAGTAACGTATTGTCACCCGTATTTGCAACTTCTACTTGTAAAATGTCAATTCACATCTATGCTACCGTGTCACCTACCGTTATCGACATGGTGCGGTTACCCCGGGGACTGTGCTACCTTCAAAAGAAAGAACGATAAATGTACAATATACGCTAAGGGTTGGATTGGGATTTGGAGAAGGGGCTCCGACGCATGGCATCTACGGTTGATTACAAAATAACCCCCTCATGTTTTGAATTATTAAATTTAATTGTGCTAGTGAGGTTTTTTGCACTATGACTTTCATAGTCAGTTTTATATGGTGGACACTTGAAAATAGCGCAAGTAAAACCATTCACAAAGAACAACTAAATGAATGCAGAAACCCCCATTTGGAACATGTCATTCTTATTAATCCGTACACAAATGCAACAATCGGTTATTTCATTCATTCATTTTGTTTTAATTTCGTGAATTTGTATATCATTTAGTCTGCTGAGACCTAATGCGTATTCGGCATTTCGGTTTCAAACCTAATAGATTTATCTGTTGCAAGCCTGATATATCTCATTTAATTTGGCCGGGATTTGGCCGAGATTTGGCCGAGGGGTAACCAGAATTTAATTCGTTAGCAGGTGATTCAATAAGTCAAAACATGCGGGCTACATATTGTTGTTTCCCAGTCATGTAAATTCGTTGCTAGGTGATCTGATGACATTATGGCAATATGTGAGAATACATAAAATGTCAACAAGAGTCAAAGTGTAAAGATATTAATTTGGAAACAAAAATAAGTAGCCCGCATAAATTAGAATGACACTATTGCAAATTTGTAAAACCGTATCATTTTGACGTAATGGATAGAAATGAAATTATATTCTTACAAGAAACCTGTAAGTCGACAAATCTGTTCCAAAGGCTGTTTGGCCGCAAAATATCACGGATTTTTAAAACAAAGTTAATTGTGACGATAGAAAAAAATATAGGCCAGAGGGTTTACATGAGTATGTTTCGTGTTGTGAAAATAGCTTCAAGCATTCACAAATTTCCAAATTATAAGGTTCGTAAAAAGTCGGGTCAAACTCGAATCGCGCTTACAGCATTCAAGACAGCGCTTGAGTTGCATCGCACAATAATGAGATCTACAGCATCAATGAGTTTAATCTTGATACAGCCGTGCCTGTGAGCTTATTTCCACCAATACATGTTCTTAGACGTTTGTCGACTATAAAAAAAATTCGAATAATGAGCGGCTTACGGGAACTTTATGACATATGGAGTAAGTACAGCGTCGTGAATTGAAATTTATGGTGCATCTTGTCGCAGTACAATAAAACTCTTTCAAAGAGAAATACACGTTTACTGTAATATTTTCGTTACTAGTGTGCCATTATTGAAAATAAACTTGTTAAAACCGCATATGGTCATGTGACACATTGTTCTTAAGGTACGTTTAATATCGCAACACGAAGTGTCCTTATGCAAATAAGTAAACCGTTACGGTTAATTAATATGGAAATTAGTAAACCTTACAGTTTAACGAATGGACTTCATTATCATATGAGTAAAAATGTAAGGTTTACTTTTTCCATTTCAATGCATGCGTAATGATTTACTTACCTACATACGGACGAAAATCAAATATCTGGCAGATTGTACACGTGCCAATTTTTATTGATAAAAAAACGAGCGAAATTACTTTTCAATGACAACTTATCACCATGTTAATTTTGAATGAAAATATGGCCTGATGAACTTGCGTGCGCGGTTATTAAAATTGTAATGGTTTCTTGCGAGCTGCATGGACACTGGTACTCTTCAACTGTGACGTCAACTGCTGTCACAGGTTGTGGGGCTGTAAAGCGTTAGACACGGTTTTCTGCTGGAAATTGCTGATACGCTTGTTAGTGCGAAATCCTTCGTCAGGACGATGGCCAGTGCGTTCTTTAGTTCATCGGAGACCTTATTCAGACAAAGGAGTTTCTGCAGCAACGTGAATTTAATGAACATATAATCAATAATTAAAAAATATTGCCGTCGAAAAGGAATGACATTTGAGTGGAGAGTAATGGAAACCCACATATTAAACTGGCCTTTCCAAAACACGAGTGAAGAAACAATAATGATAACATTGACGTCGTGAAAATGTGAGAAAATTATTGAAAGTAAACTGCCAGAATGGCCTGTATGATATCCAGATATTCAATATATTCAAAATGTGGTAGGTTCTTGAAGATTTCGCCGCTTTCAACTTCACTTGTTTTAAGTTTCTCGCTTCTTGTACGTCACCATGCATCCCACACTGACATACCTGACCTGGTAGACTTGCCTTTATTTGAAGTACGTGACGTCCTTGTATTTCAGTCAATTGTACACTGCTCATGGGAGCAGGAAATCTTTCATGTTTCTGTTTTGCTGTAAGTTTAAAATCCTCTGTGTCATCCAGTGGTATCGCATTGTCAAACTGAGAACAAAACCGTTCCACTTTGCTTGCATACTCTGTGTCCGAGATATCCGAGTATGCGTCCATACTGGTGGCGTGGCCGAAACACGGTGGCATGCACATGCATCATATCATGTGGCAAATCGATGTGCACCTGGATCAGTGCATTCAGTTTGTTAGCCAACGAGAAAGCTGTATCATACCATTCTATTGTGTCAGAATTTCCATCCCTAATGACATCTAGTGTTTTGAGGTGCAATGTAACACCGCACAAATAGGCCACGATATTTTCAAATTTTCTCTATTTTCGTGGTATAAGTATAAGTAGGTAATCGTACAGGTTCTAGTGTGTTTACAATGTTAAACCTCACGGCTTTAGCTGGCATGTTGTAAACCGCACTCCGCCTTCGGATTAGAATTGTAAACCAACTCGAACCCGTACAATTACCTATACTTAAATAACCGACACTAAATTTGTATTCCGTAAACTGAAACTTTACACGGATAACCATCTTGATTCACTGTACGGATCGAAAAAAATACGACATGTGCGCCTTCTGTGTCCCTTTCAGTGTATTTTGATCTGTTACTGATTAACGGCAATGCTCAATATAATTCTCTATCTTGATTCTGGTTATAAAAACTCGTCAACAGGAAACTTGTCGCAAAGCGCACCGCAACTGCATTCATCAGCAGTGTAAAAAACTACATGGAAATTAAACACATATGGTCGTGAATGATAAAAAGTTAAGAGACTGTACACACACATTTTCAATGTCTTTTTTTCGATTTGTTTGTATATTTTAAAACTGCGTGTTATAAAGCGATACAAGCTAAAAAACTGAAATACTCGTTGAAATGTCATAAGTTCTGTTCGCTCGGCTGTTTTATGTATAAGGACAAGCAGATGCACGCGCTTTTTGTAGTATATTACGGTCAGAGTGAAAATATGATTTATGTATTAACATGTTAAAACACTGCTTCGGCACAAACAAAAGAACCATAGAAATATTGGTAAAGCGTGTATGATAAATTCAAATTATAAATGCACCATATTGTGGTAAAAGCACATACAAGCTAATTCCCTTTAACCACAATGTTTTCGATTTTTTAAAGGAATGTATTAAAATTGTACTACATTTCACAGCTGTCTCTCCTCGGGGCATTGCCATGCTAGAGGTCGTCGGAGCACACGAACATAGTAGAGGCTATCAGTCTTCAAAGTTCACATCCGTTTATTTCATATGTGTAGGAGTTACATGTCGTCAGAAATATATGTAGCGGGGTCCTCTCTCTCCCATGTTCGTGCGCTTCCCTCCTGATATCGAAACATTGTTTTTTTATACAACACATAAAAATCTGAAAATCGTATCATAGGTGTTCGTATTCAAATGGATAACAAACCTGATTTAGGTATTTTCAAAGTGTATTTTCCAACCGCGAACTCTGATATTGACGAATTTCAAAGAATTCTTGGCCTGTTACAGGAGACAATTGATAGTTAGACACCTGTTATTGTCTTGTGGCCGGCGATTTTAATGAAGACCCGGATAGAGGTAAGAACGAATATGCTTTCCTAGACAGCTTTATCAATGACAGCTTTATCTCGTCCTTGCTGATCTTGAGCGTTTACCTTCTAACACATTTACATACTTAAGTGATTCCTGCATGGCCCGTAGCTGGCTGGATCACATCATTTGTACCAAGTCAGTGAATAATATCTTGCAGTCAGTCAGAGTTCATTATGACATCATTGCATCTGACCATTTCCCTGTTCTATTTTCACTCAAGCTTGCCATGTTACCAGACTTAAATGACACGAACAAACACGTAGTCAAAAAACATGTTGGAGAAAAGCGTCCAGTACTCAGGTAACAAATTATGAGGTACTTTGTGATAAACTTTCATTCCGTATCGATATTCCGATGACGGCCTTAACATGTAAAGATCCATATTGTTGTATTCATAATGACCTCATTGACACTTTCTATAATGACATCACATGTGCAATTTTAGAAGCTGCTGACAAGACAATCCCCAAAGATTTCGGAGCAATCAAACACGTTGTTCCGGGGTGGAATGATTAAGTTAAACAGCATTATGAAAAAGCTCGTACAGATTTTATTTTATCGAAGGATAATGGATCCCCAAAATATAGTCCCTTTTTCAACTTGATGCGCAAATCAAGAGCACATTTTAAAAGGCAGCTAGCATATTGCAAACGAATTGAGAATGAGCTTCCTGCAAATGCTTTGGCTCAAAGTTTAGACAACAACTCAACAGCCTACTGGAAAGAAATAGCCAAACGTAAAGGTAAACCACCTGCACCGTCATCTGTTGATGGTTCTCATGGTGATGATAAGGTTGTAAAAATGTGGAAACACCACCACGAGACTATTCTGACAAATACTGGTACAGATTGTACACGTGCCTTCCCAAATATTAAGTTCTCTGAAGACATGATTGTGCATCACAGTGAAATTTCTGAATTAAGTAGTGATCTTAAAACAGGTACCTCTGGTATGGATGGAATTACAGCGGAACACCTGAAGTATGCATCTTCAAAGATTTGCATCTTATTAGCACTTTGCTTCTCACCATGTTTATTCATGGTATCGTTCCGAAACATCTCATGACCACTGTTTTGGTTCCGATTCCTAAAGACATGGGAGGTGACATTTGTGATAAGTAAAATTATCGACCCATTGCTGTTGCGACAACTTTATCTAAAATTCTTGAAAGAGTTTGGCTGCACCGCTGTACGGATTCTCTCGTAACCACCGACAATCAGTTCGGTTTCGAGCCTAATCATAGTACAGACATGTTTATCTTGAAAGAGACTCTCAACTATTACAAGAAACATAATAACCCTGTGTTTGTTACTTTCGTGGACGCCTCTAAAGCCTTTAATTACGTTAGACATGATAATTTATTTGAAAAACTATCAGCTGGAGGCGTACACCAATATCTGATTATATTACTGTCATTCCTTTATAGATATCAGGACTTTGTTATCAGATGGAATGGGTGCCTTTCGGAACCATTCCATTCAATAAACGGGGTTAAACAGGGAGGCATTACATTGCCGATACTCCTCACTGTTTATTTAGATAATCTTAGCAAATCACTTGCTTCTCTACCGTATGGTTGTCTTATTGTTGACTTTAATACGCAGATGACTTTGTTATTTTTTCCACCGGTTCTCACGGGGCAGCAAATGCTAGTAAACGCTTGTCGTCATTATAGCAACGAATGCTCAATACTCTTTAATGAGAAAAAAACTGTATGTATGTTTTATACAACCGAATGTAAGGAAGCTGCGACAAGCCCCGATATATTTGAATAATAGAATGCTTAACTATGTTTATGTGTATAAGTACCTTGGACACGTTATAACCTCTGACCTAAAAGATGACGATGACATTCAAGCTCAGACTCACCTGTTTTATGCGAAAGGCAATGCTCCTATTCGAGATTTTTAATTCAATCGCTTTCAGTTAAAACCACCTGCTTACTGTTTTCTGTGATGTCCCTTATTGTGCGTATCTTTGGTCTAATTTTTCAGTGAATGTTTTTAACACAATGAGAAAAGCTTTTTATTAGGTTTATCGTAAATTGGCAGGTTTCACATACAATCATGTGCAAAGTACCAGCCTTTTGTTTTTTAACTTATCGATTTTAAAATTTGACGAACTGTTTAGAAAAAAGCAGTGGGTTTTCTCAGTAGACTGCATATCTCTGATAACCCCATAATTTCAGCAGTTCTGGATTTTTCCATTTTCACATATAGTAAATAATGGAAATACTGGTGTAATTGGATTTTTTAACTCCTTTTCTGTGATTTACTGTTCATGTATCTGTTTTTGTATATGGATAATTATATCTTATTTATAATAAGGGGTTTTCTGGTTAGCACACCAAAAAAAATCACACTCATTTTAATATGAGATGTTTCCATGGCAACCATTCAGGAGTAACAACATTTTTTTTCAGAAGTCTCACAGCTTCAATGAATTGTTTTTAGGATTTCTATATAATACTTATAGCCCCTAAACTTGTAATAATTAATAATTAAAAAAGTATTATATAGAAATAATAACAAGAATAATAATAGGTTCAATTTCCGTGAAAATTTCACCATAAGGGTATTTTTGGTCGAAAAGACCAAATATGATATGGATTTCACTGCCCCATGTTCCATGGTAACCATTTTAGGGGCTGAAAATTTCAGTTTTTCTAATATCCCATGAAAAGTTACTTTGATTGGTATGAAAATTATCTTAGGGGGGAGTTCGGGTCAGAGAACACAAATGCCAGACTTATTTTAATGTTTCGAGTTGCCATAGTAACTATTTTGGGATTGAAAATGTTACTTTTTCCCTAATTCCTATTAATGAACTATTAATTGATGTAAAAAATTGATAATAAGGGGTTTTCTGGTTAGCACACCAAAAATTCACACTCATTTTAATGTGAGATGTTTCCATGGCAACCATTCAGGAGTAACAACACCTTTTTTTCAGAAGTCCCACAGCTTCAATGAACTGTTTTTAGATTTCTATATAATACTTATAGCCCCTAAACTTGTAATAACAATAATAATAATAATTAATATAAGTATTATATAGAAATAATAACGCGAATAATAATAGGTTCAATTTCCATGAAAATTTCACCATAAGGGTATTTTGGGTCGAAAAGACCAAATATGATATCGATTTCACTGCCCCATGTTTCCGTGGTAACCATTTTAGGGGCTGAAAATTTCAGTTTTTCTAATATCCCATGAAAAGTTACTTTGATTGTTATGAAAATTATCTAGTGGGGGAGTTTGGGTCAGACAACACAAAACACCAGACTTATTTTAATGTTTCGAGTTCCCATGGTAACCAGTTTTGGATTTAAAATGTTACTTTTTCCCTAATTCCTATTAAAGAACTATTGATTGATGTAAAAAATTGATAATAAGGGTTTTTCTGGTTAGCACAAAAAAAAAAAATCACACTCATTTTAATGTGAGATGTTTCCATGGCAACCATTCAGGAGTAAAAATTAGCAGCTTTTGAAAGATTCAACCTAAAATCCAATAATCAACAGAATGTGTTATATCAAAGGGATATTTTGGGTTAG
>LD533049.1:0-11583 GCA_001465055.1 Ptychodera flava | reverse complement strand
TCCGAGAACCCAGCCAACCTATTATCTAAAAGCTACCAATCACAGGATTTGTCAGCTACGTGAAATTTGTAAACTTTGATACATCTATCTGTTAATGAATGCATTGAAACAGGGATAGCGGTCCCCGAGGTTATGAACATTTACAAATGAACAACAACTCTGTAGCGGATCGATACTTTTTGACAAAATGCATGGGCCGGATGCCCGAACGTCCCCCCAGTATCAAGACGTATGTCTTGTCGTGCAAGATTGTGAAATTGTCGATAGCTGTTCGTAATAGCTTTTATTTGTTTCGTATTTTGCGTGTAACTTGATGTTCAAATAGGACTCTAAAGTTGTATAACGTTGCTTACCATGCAAACATCATCGAAAACAGAATTTGTTTTAACGCATGATTTTTGAAGATTTTGTATAGCGAATGGGCTTCATGGATATTTGAACCAATGGTTCTGTTTCTCTTCCCGCTGATGGGAAATGAAAGCAAGGCTTTACCGCGTTTAGTTTTTCGCTACAGTACGCCCGACAAGGGAGGGGATTTGACAATGTCGCAAAATTATTAGTAATATTAAATCTTAATTTTACATAATACTTCCAATATTCCGTTCAGTTTAGTTTCGGCATGCATATTCTAGCATCAGAATGGATCAATTTTGCAGCAACAATGTGATAAAATATTGCAATAATACTCGTCTAGTGAGTGTTCTTCTGGGTTTTTTTTTAGCGTAACGGTGTGAGGCCAGACCATAACGACAACACGCTATGACTTCACTAGTTATATACTTCAACCGATTCGGACTTTACGTGTAAATAAACGTAAATAGTACAGGCCTTCATTCTCCGTTTTGTTGGCTTTCATTTTCATTTGTAGCGTTCAAAACACACGGTACACGAAGAGTGAGATTCTTATTCAAGCTCATTTACATGTTTAATTAATTTCTGTAATTAGGCTATATACAGTATTTAGTGCATCGATTTACATTGGTCCTTTGCCTTTCGCTGATCATATCTAGTGTTAGTTGCAGTAAAAGTTTCATATCTATGACATTTTAATCAATAGATCATTTGCATATTTAGTGAAACTTTAGTAAGGCAGTGTATTATAATGCTTTTGATTGGACTTCTTGGAGTACATTGGTTATACGTACTAATAGATTAATTCATACTAAAAATATGATGACCCTGATCACTGATTAAAAAGATTTACCTAATGAAATTCTGTATTTGGGCTATTTATTTAGAAATGAATGTGATGTTTGTAAATTAATTTGATATTTTAAGCTTCAGCAGCTATACTTAAAGTCATACTTGAAATTTATGAGTATCTCATATTATAGTTAGCTCATTTCCACATCTGATGCATTTTAGTAATTACTAATAGGCCATGAACAAATCTGAATGGAGTGGATTGGTCCAAGTTACGTTGAACATACTTTTGCTGAATGAGCATGCTATAAGTACATCATACTTACATTTTGCAGTATTTTTTTGAATACATTTTTGGAAGTTTGATGAGGCTCCCATATCACAATTAGTTCATTTGCATATATTTTGCATAGATTTTAATAAGTATATCCCTTCTTCTCTCCTCAGATTTCTGAAAGGCTCAACCAATTATAGCTTGTGGCATTCACCTCCAGGGAGCACAGAAACAACAGTGAAAGATGCTTTGTCAGACAGAACAACTGTCAATCATACTTAATTCACTTATTTTGACCTGGTCATGTCATTGCTCCTACAGAATTTGCAATGCATAACAGTCCAACAAAAAACCCCATCGAGAATCATTCATGTCACAACACATTTAATTCCAAAGTTGCACTTCAAAAGTTTACATTTCTCTAATTTTATTGTAGTTGTGTAAATTCCTGAGTTTATTCTTTCTATGTAATTGTAAAGTGTAACTTGAAAAATGCATACTGTTTGTTCATTTTAACACAAATTGTCTTGCTTCATTTACTGTAGTAAAAGAAGTTATTAATACTCATGTGTCACGTAATCATTATCAATAGAAATATTTTTGTCTTTTTTATAAATTAAAGCCCGTGTAACTTCAGAGATCCCATGCTTGTTTTTATATCATAGGAACGCAAATCCTGTTCTTTTTGAAAATTTTTATGGTGACAAATTCAAGAAATTAATCGTGCATTTTTTCAACTATTTCCGCGTGGGCAACTTAAGTTTTACTTTGATTTCTCCTTGTCTGTGGTTTCACCTTGCCTTGTTTACAACATCGCGACAGACACCCTTCAGTTACATGTTTGTCAACTGTAACTTTAAAGCACCTGTTTACGTTGAGTTTTCTCTTTCAGCAAAATAAAATAGCTCTTCTCAAGAAGCTATCAAAAATTAAATTTATACACACAATTATTAATGGCAATTTATTGAAAGGTGATGTTTCAAGTTCGATATAGACGGTAGAGATGCAATTCCTTGTCATTTCCTTTGTTTTTTAATTCCAAATTGAACCATGAAAGTGCTACTCATTTTTTGTGTTGAATATGCATGTTCAGTGCAGTGCAATGTGGAGTACGTGTAAACGTATACAGAAAACAGAGTCAGGGCTGATCATGCCGGATGACACTCGCTGGCTTCGAACTCAGTTTAAATTTCCTTTTTTATTCGTTTTCTACATCTACAAATTTCCTGGCATTGCCAAAACTATGAAATAATATCAATAATGTACCCCCTCCCGGCCAATAATGGACTAAGCAAACATTGCACAACATAATGTACTCGGCTTTGCCTCGTACATTATGGAGTGCAATGTTTGCTTTAGTCCATTATGGGCTGGGAGGGGTTACATTATTGCTTAAATAAGTTAAACATTTTGAATGATTTGAGAAGACCATAACATCACAGTATAGGCCAGTTTTACCATATCCTGTATGTACATGTATAGGGTTCACATTACCGATGCCAGTATGTTGGGGAAAATAGTCATTTTTTGCATTTTAGAAAGTTTATGAACTAAATTTGAAAACACCTGGAAAGACAAGTTGAGGTTGAGGTCACTGAGAACTGGCTAGGTTTACCGTACATGGTAGAGGGCGCTCTTTACATCACTCCCAGATATGCATCTTCAGTCAGTACAGATGTGATGATGTCCAATTCCAGACAGAACAATATTATCAAACCATTTATCTTTCTCAGTGTTAAATATGGTAATTTTTAGTGGGTAGCACTTTATGTGACAGTTTTGCACCCTGATTTTAGGGCGGATTTTTTGAGAACTTGATCTGATTAGGAATACACATACCTGAAATGCAGAATATTATTTCAGTCACTTATTGTCTTTCGTTTGCTGTAGCTATGGTAACCTTTGAAACATGGCATCAAACTTGTATTTGATGGGATATTTTTACTTTTGAATGACTGAAATATTTCATGAAAAAGAAGTCTGATCCAATAATGGAGGTATGTATGGGTGTATCAAAACCTATTCTGCGACAAGAAAGTGCTAGTAGCACTTTCAAGAAAATGCTATCTGCGACCTAGTAGCAATTTGATTCTGCAACCTGGTAGCACTTCTGTTTTGCGACCTTGTAGCACTTCTATTTTGCGACCTGTAGCACTTTGATTCTGCGACCTACAGCACTCCGATTCTGTACAATATCGTTTGCATCAGTGACATTGTCGCACATTGTTCGAAACCTTGTAGCAGAGTTTATGTAGTCCTTGTTTCTGCTCAGCGTACGTGTAAATCAAAATGTCTTCAAGCGAATCATTTGTCGAACGTTGTCGAGTCACTCAGTCCACGATTGAATTGCTATCAACTTCTCGGAAAAGGAAGAGCTAGGGCACCGGCACAGTCAGTTTCCGTGACCAGAAAAAGAGCCATGAGGTGAGTTTTTCATTCAGATCTTTCTACATTTTCATTTCGTACTACGATTACAACCCACGCTTTTAGTTCATTGTGACGGTCGCTCTCTCTCTCTCTGGACCCGTCCGCGTTTCCGTATGTACGTAAAAGGCAGCTAGATTACGTACCATGTTCGTACAGTGCAGGTAGTTTACTAATGTGGCATTTCACTTAATTTTCTCCCTTTTTTTCTCTGGGGTCACTTAATTTCTCGTAATCTAAAGCATAATGTGACTTTTTTTTGCTTTATATGTTTCCACGGCCACGGACCGGTCGTAGAAACTCATGCGTCCGAGCCGAGTTCCTGTATGTATCGACTATGTTATCAATCCCGTGTTCTGTACACATGCTTCGCGCTGTGGCGTAAGTTTGACTGGGATGACGGTTGATTTCAATAGACGTTCAACTTACCAAACTTTGCACAAAATTTGCTTAAACTGTAATATTTATTTTAGCTCGCGATTTTTGCTATTTAAATTATAATACGCTCCATGTATCAGTGCTTGGAAAGATCGTCGCGTCACCATCGCAGCGGACTGCTCCGCTTCGCCATATTTGATTCGGAGCAATCTATTCACTGCGAAGGGTGCATCAGACATCTGGTGGATGTGTCGAGTTCATTAATGTAAACAGCATCAAAGTTTGTATGGAGCCCAAACATTTTCTTTTAAAATTAAATACGAAAGTTAATTAGAGTGAATGAAGAACTCTTTCCGACCCACGCTATTAGAGATACAGAAATCGAAATTACCTTTGTCACATCCCAGAATTGCTAGATGAACCACCCCTACTATTTACGTATAAAGGTCTCACATGGTGACCCGTGACCCTCTTCATGCATCCATAAATCGAAAGTCAGCTACTAGCGATAGCGTAGTCGTAAATTCTCTGTTCGAAATGAACCAAACTATCACAGTGCCAAACGTCCATGTGGCCCGTATCTGCTCCAATGTACGTGTACAGGTATGTAACTTTTGGCAGATGCAGATATTAGAATCTACACCATGTGAATCGCCGATTCGATCGATCCAAATGAAAATGTGATGCGAAAGTTGTAAACTGTTTACATGATGTAGACGATATTGCCATCGACTAAAAAGCAGTACGTATTTCCCAACCCTTGCTGCCATCAAACTGTAAAAGTAGAGGAGGGACTTAATACAAAAATAATGAATTTTTTAGTTGTCCGTCATTATTCACAGAGAACTAAAGGAAAGATATCGAGTTACATGGATTAATGATTGACAAAATGATGTGAGGACTCGGACTGCGGACAAAAATAAACTGAGAACGTACGACAATTCAAAACTTTTTCTTTTTAGGAGTACTTGACGGATATTACGAATATAAAAACTATTGAATTGATTGAAAAGTGTCGTATTTCAGACCATAATCACCTTCCCTGGTGGAGGGACGGTGCCATAATCTACAAATAGAGATAAGCAGTAGGTCAGTTAAAAGAAATCCATTTAACAAGAAATTGTGTACTTTTTCTAAGTCTTCTGTAGAAAATGAGTTCCATAACAGATATGTTCATAGAATTCCATGTTTTCTTTCTTCTTATATATTGTGGTTATGTCATAATGTCTAAGTTGAGACAAGGCTCGTCAAAAAATAATATCGAGAATTATGTATAAATATCTCCCACATTTCAGATTGGCTTTTAAATTACAATAAGTTCTAAGGTTTGAGCTGCTTGCCTGAGTTGCTTAAGTCTAGGTCATCTACATACTCTTGAATTGCAGAAAAGAAGTCTTTCATATCATCATTATCATTATTGGAGGGCGCTGTCTGACGTGTACACACGTCTGTATTATCGGTCCTGAAAATATTGCTAAAATTTCCTCAAACATCGACTAAACTTGTTTGGAAAGTTAGTCTGTGTTTTACTTTATAAACAAGGTAACCAGTTTTGTCAAGCTTGGAGTAATAATGACTTCTAACCAGGAGAAAAGACCGCGACCAAGTTCCACCGGTTCTGAATCTGGAGAGAGCAGCGTGGTAGCATCGAACAATAGAGATGACATCTTTGCATTGCTGCAGGAGTTACGTAATGGTCAACATGGTATACGGCAATCTCTAGACAGCAAGATAGACAGATTGAAAAACGACCTAACATCAGTGATTGATTCCAAGATGAAGGATTTGAAAGATGAATTTACCATGGAAATATCAAGATTGGAAGGTAAATTGTATGAATTGGAACATAAGCTCCGAAACACGCCTTGTGCGAAATATGGAAATTTGCAAAATGGTGACCCAACTGACGTTGCCGACATTACCGTCATTGCCACGGGTATTCCCTATGAAGAAAACGAAAGAGTTGAAGAGAAAGTAGATTCATTGCTGCAAGAACTAGGTGAAGAAGTGACCAATGTAGTGAAAGTAGTACAGGTTGTTCGTTTACGAAGTCATCGTCCGAATACACCAGGACTAGTCAAAATTGCCTTGGAAAATGTGGAACAAAAGAAGAAAGTGTTACAGGCGAAGCAACGTCTCCGTGATAGTCAATCGTTCAGCCGGGTCTATCTTAGGTCGAGTAAATCTCACACAGAGAGACTTATTGAGCTGAACGCACGTACAATCCTGAGTGAAATTCCAAATGGAAAAGATTATCGTATCACAGCGAATGGCAGAATCGTGAGAAAGACGGCTCGTAACCCTAATCAAGATCCTGGTTTAACACAGAGAACCATTCATGCTGTAGAAAATGAGACGCACTTTCTTTTCCATTGTAATCTATATGACGATTTGAGGGAAATGTATTTAAATTCAAATACTGATTATCAAACTTTGACATCAGATACTGAGAAATGTAAATTTTTGATGTCTAGAAACGTTAGGGGAATATCAAAGTTTATTGAACATGCATTTACAAGGAGAAAAGAGCGTTTATATGTGAATGTTTGAAAGCGTATTGTTTTCCGCTTACAATGCCCTCGTGACCTATATTTTGAATTGTCTTAAAAGTGACATATAAGCCCATTGGGCTGTGAGGTGTTAACCTTATGCTGAATTGTATTCTTTTTGAACCAATGATATCTCATGTCACTATAATAAACTAAACTAACTAACTAACTAACTAACTATCAGTCATTTTGTGGTTAATTAAACCATTATTATAAAGGCACAGTAGCTGTAAATGTTGATGGTTATTTAACTATTTTTGTTTGGTTCAACAATTACTGTTTCTTGTTGTTCTCACTAAAACATACCAAAGTGCCCCATGTTGACCTTCTTAACAAATTATGCATGCTTGCAAAGTGCCATGTTATTGTTGATAATTGACTTTTAGTCCAGACTAAAAGTCAGTTGTCAAAAATAACATTGCTGGTAATACATAACTGTGGTTACAAGCTGAATACTTGTCATATCAACATGATGTAGGGAGTGGAACAGGAAACTGAAGCCTAACATGACCACGAAAATACTAAAATTATTATCAAAAGTTACAGCAACTGTGCCTTTACAATATTAAAACCATTCCTTTTGAGTGATTTTGTCTTTTGTCAAATATTTTGTGACCAATATTTTGCCAAAATAACCTTGTATTTGGTTGAGATGCCAAGTGTTGAAGTTCTTCCTGTTTTTGATTCTGATCTAGTTTCTTTTCCTCTCTAATCATTTTCCTGTAGTTTGTTTAAGTGTAGAAGTAGTCATCTGTACTTGACTGATTTCTAAATTTGTTTACTTCATAAAACATTTATAGGTCACCTACAAGGACTAATTTATCCACTTAACAGTGCATTTTAATTAAATTAATGAGTTTTTTTCTTACCCTACTTTCTAAATTGTTTACAAAATTATGATTGCAGGATGCTCAGTTCTGAAGTGGATTTTGTCGTAAATCCTCGAGATGAATACCTTACACAACTGCAAGTCAGTCAGAGATACTGGAAGTTGGTCAGTGGTAATGTTTACGTGGTCCCTGATTGTGATGCATCCACTGGAGTCATCTTAAAAGACCAATATCGTTTGATAGAAAGAAAGTTGGTCTTTCACTGCATCAATGAAAGTGTTTCTGTACTTACTTGTGACTGTGAAGATGGTCTTATTCAGTGTAAAAGGTTGAAGAATACCAACCAACAAGTACAGGAAGATTCTGACTGCTTCATATCATCTGAGAAGGGGAATTACTGTATCCATGCACATGTTGTTGATAGACTATTTCCTCAAGCCTTTCCACAAATGGAGACTGGTAGAAATGGTGAGTGCCATTGTCAATGTACTTGTGTCATCATTGTGTATCATGTAAATGATTATAAGTATCTGGAGTGTGGCCATTGTCTGTTTAGTGGGAACTACTTACTCTGGATCATTTTGAATCTGAATATTGCAATAATTATTCTAAGAATTTTTTCTGTCAGTTTTTTTGTTCAAAGTTCTGCAATAATTGTCTAGGGCTAATAATGCATATTTTCAATTTCTGTATTCCCTAATTCTTAGTACATAGTTTTTCTGTTCCAAATTGAACAGAAGCACAGCATCGCTAACATGTTTTTGTTTATTTTTTTATCAGGGAATGCTACTGTTGTTGTTGAAAATCTTCAACATGCCCCGCTTTTAGCATGTGTTCTAATGGAAGAAGTTCATCTGGTGCATTTGAAGAGTACATCACAAGGGAAGAAACTTGCTTGTATGACTTGTACATACGGAACAAAGGACTGTGAATACGTAAATGTTTACAGAACCTGGTTAGAACAGAATGAACACACAAATCCTGAAACTGAGATAGACATTCCAAGAACTAGCCAATTCAAGTATGTGTCATACAAGAAAATACCATATCCTCTTACGGGTGAACTCAAGCATGTCTATGACATGCAAGAATCAGGGGAACTTTCTGTGCCAAGATTTCTGATTCCTTCCATACCCAACCCTGAAGAACCTCTCCACATGTGCCAGCACGGATGCCCATGGAATGACGATGACCCCATAGAGAATGGATGGTTTGTTGGTGAAGGAGTTGTGTACAAAGAAAACTGTACTGTCAAAGAAGTTTACAGTAACGGACTAAAGGAGAAAATAAAAGGTGACTACATTGTTTTAATTCAAGCTTAAATATATATCAACATCTCCGTTCAAGGTCAATATCAATTAAAAACTTCATGTTTTACACTTTGAAAAAGCTGTCATCTATAGCTCACTTTTGGTATGTGTATATATACCAAAGAGAGATGATGTGATGCATGTATGTATGTCACATGAAAAATTTCACAACTGCTGCACATTTATCCTTGATACTTGTATGTAGGTGAATAATGGACTGTAGATGGGATTTTGTTCAATTGAAGTTGTCATTGCCAAAAATATGCAGATGAGTAGGGAAAATATAAATATGGTCAAAAACCAAACTCAACAACCACTGGTCAAATTGCTATGAAAATTGGTCTGCAAGTACTTAAAGCAGACCTCATACAATTTGTTCATATTGAGCAGATATCTGGAATTTTCTATTTTTCATGAATTGTTTTGCCATTGTCTTTGTTTGTGGTTAAAAACCTTCTTCAGCGAAACAGCCTGACTGGTTTGTTTAAGATTTAAAGTGAAGCTTCCTAGGAGTGATCTAAGTTGAATTTGTTCAAATTTCTGGCATAATATAAATACTTTGTAACTTTAGGGCTATTTTGCCCTTTTTTGGTCAAAAATTATATTCTCTGAAACCACTTGTCTGATTGCTTTGAAATTTGGCAAGTAGATCCCTAGGGGTGACCCAAGGGAAGATATTGTAAACATTTTATGAAGTTTTTGCCACTTAATGATCAAAAACCGTAGTAGAGTGCATGCTATTTTGATTTCAAAGTAGGCTTATTCATTGCTTTGTAGTCATCAGATGGGAGCACAGAATCCTTCACTCTATTTTTTGTTCCTTAATTAAATGTAGGGTTTTCTCAGGATGCACTATGCAGTTTTTTTAATGTGCTCAAAGGCACTTTTTTATTGGAGTGAAAACAATTTGTTTATAATTCACATTAAATGGGAGCTACAATGCTTAGGAAGGAGGAAAAAAATCCCATCATTTTATGTATCAAATGTCTCAATTGGGTCTTGGTGGATTTTTCTCATGCAGTATGCACTTACACTTTTGTGTTACTTTGAAAATCAACATAATTTTTAAATCTGAGTTCAAAAGTCAAATTTTCAGCCTGTTTAGATTGAAACACATATTGTAAAAACCTATACATAATATTGGAAATTTGTCAGCTAATGATTCTTTTGACTTTGTTTAGTATGTTACAGGCCAAGTACTGTGCTGTGTAGTTGCTGCTTATACTACGATGGTAGGGAGGATCTGCTGTTAAACTTGAACAATCATGACTTTATTCATTATGGGTTATTGTATAGCTACCTACATCTTATGATGGAAGGCAGGAACCCTCTCGCGGCATTTCATAGGTATGTTCAGCTTCTTCTTGTATTTAACCATATTTGTGTTGGGGCCCCTTTTTTCCAATGTTTTATGGAATACTGCAAATGTTCAACAACCTAAAATTAAATCAAAATGGCCAAAACAGTTTTTGTTTTTACTGAGATTTCACCAAAAAGAGAAAAAAACACAGGGAAAAATGTTGAACGAAATCTGAAGATCAATAAAATTTGGCTTGCCCATATTATTAAAAGAGCTGACAATTATTGATAGTCTCGTTGAAATAATCACCAAGTAATAATACCTGTCAAATTGGAATACAAATGTACCTTTTTCTTCATACATGCATGTAAACAATTGTACTAAGACATCAGATACCCTAAACTGATGTTACTCTTAACACCTTCCAAATTAATTTAGCAATATTCCAAAACATTTTAAAAATAGTTCATTATGTTTTCAATTACCAGCATGATGAATATTATTTTATATACATATAATGTCATTAATAATACACTATCTCCCAATACCAAGTATTGTTTACTTAGCCCCTCCTAAATTTTTGAAAATCATTTGTTTAATCATGTGATTTTCAAAAATCACATGATTAACAGTAAGATTGACAAAAATTCCTCAGAACAATCACGTGATTCAATAATAAAATCACATGATTTTTTCCCAACACTTTTTTAATCATATGCATTTACTCTTGATTAATCAACATGATTTCTTGGCATTCATTCTGATTAATCACATGATTTTTTTTTTAAAACACAAAGCCCCTGTGTGTGCAATTTTTGTGTTTTTGGCTTCATGTTGAACAGTGACTTCAAAATCTTTTGTAGACCATGATAGCCCAAGTATGGAGTTTACAGAAGTCACTACTTATGTTTCATTGCCAGATATCAAGTTTTCGTGGTCAAATGAATGTTTTCAATGATCCAGTCAAACATACTCCAGTCTCATACACACATACACAACAAGGTGATATACTGATTGGTTCTAATTTTAACATTTTATTAAGCTCACAAAATTACCATGCCAAAATGACAAAAATATCTTCAAAACAGCCATTCTGCTTGTATTGACAGCAGCAAGTCCACATTCATTTTAAAGCTTTATTTCACACTAGAGGATCAGAAACTGTCACCTTTGATTATTTTTATAACTGTCATCACTTTCAATATGTCCTTCTAGAAGGGGTGACCTTTTCACAGATGTAGCCGAAACCTACAAAATTAATTCCTCAAGATTTAGAATCAAGTAAAAGCCATTTTCTGCTACTTTGCATGGTATTTTTTCATTTTAGTGAGGTTTCTTTTATATTTTTTACATATTTGTGATCATCTGATTCTAT
>LD533048.1:44255-56864 GCA_001465055.1 Ptychodera flava | reverse complement strand
TTCTTATATACTAAATGCCATATTACATATATTAGAAATCTAGCCATAATTCTAAAAACCCGCAGCCCGCAGCCCGCAACCCGCAGCCCGCACTTTAGCAGATACCGCTTTACACTGCATGGAGATCAGCTGGTAAATCAGGATTGGCCCGATTGTACAGCAAATGCGTAGTTTATCTTTTACCCCTTCATTAGGAGTTAAAAGTCTGAGAAAGTTAGTATGTGGTCTTGTCCGTAAACTCTAATATACTGACAAAAGTTGTGCCTATTTTGTTATATCTATGTCTCATTGATGGACATCAGCCATATTTGTTTCACATTCTCATTTTATCTTTAACAAGGAATCACCCTCCATACTATTCGCTATTTATTTGATAATTTTACTTGTGTGTTACAGAAACCGACAGTTGGCAATTCGATAGCTGATACACAAATATACTATTAATAGAATACTGATGGTAGTGATTTATCAATTGGTCAAATCACCCGAAAATGAATTACAGAATGTGAAAGAAGTCATAATCCTTTACGTATGATATCATGATTTATGTATGATTGACAAATAACATTGGAATTATGACAACACACAATATGATCCCTTTCATAGATTTTATTATTATGAATAATGTAACAATACTCAATATATTTTTCACTCATACAAAATTGTAAGTTAAAAAGTTAACGTGGAACAAGCAGTGATAAAAAAGTTTTCACCTAATTGAAATAAAATGTAAAGAGTTTCCATGCTTTCCATGGCAATTTAAAAGCACACATTCAGAATGCAACATACCACTTCACAATATATCACTTCTGATGCTCATGTCAGTTGAAATTGTATGCGAATAATCAATTGTCAATGACTTGCAGGACAAAATTACTATTTCAATGAACCTTATGGGAAGCTTCAACATTAAAATATTGTTTAGGACTTTCCATGACTGTTATGGACCCTGCATAGTACCAATGTATTCTATTTGTCAAAATTGTGTGGCTGTATTCTTATAAAGTCTTACAAATATCCTACATTAAAAAAGGCGGGTATTTGCTGGTACTGATTGACTACTGCATGGTAAATTTGCATTCACTTGTAACATGATGTGCTTAAACTTCAATCACATGAATTTTGTTCAGTTCATAAAGAGTTTAGCTTCCTGTTGTGCTACTCATACACTCAATCTTACTAATAGTAACATGATGTGCTTAAACTTCAATCACATGAATTTTGTACAGTTCATAATGAGTTTAGCTTCCTGTTGTGCTACTCATACACTCAATCTTACTGATATTGATGGTTACAATAATAGTTACAATAAATCAAATCGTTAATTCAGAGAAAATGATTTTTTGAGCAAAAATGCAAAACATTACCCCAAAAATACAAATATAAAAATTTTACCACAATTTGAACATATCTTACAAAGGCGAACCCCGGGATCAGGCGTACCAACTTTAAAAGCAATTTGACCAACACTTTATGAGGAGAAGATTTTGACCCAAAAAAGGGAAAATTTATCGCAAAGGCAATTTTCAAAACTTTAACCACAAGTTGAACAAATGTAACTGGAATCACCATAAAGAACCTGCAAACAAAGTTTCAACAAAATCTGGTATGTGGTTACAGAGTTTTAGCTATTTGCTCGAGTTTCCCTTTTTAATCATTTACAGCCTAGATGATAATTACACCTGACATTGTTGGCAACTCCTCAATTACACAGCTTGCCTGTTTCCTGTTCTGGTAACAGTTCAGTGCAATCAATGCTCTTTCCACAAGTTTCATGAAGATCAATCGCTTGTTCTCTTTAGAACTGAACTTTGTGTTTCACATGTATGTCACTTCTTGTTTCTAATCGTGTTTCCATTTTGTAAATACATACTGTACTGAGTGTTCTAGACGTAGCTATGTCAATCATGCATTTGAAGCAGAGCAAATATGTAAGTACATGTGAAATACTTCATAGCTAAATATTTTGAGTCAGAGTGTACTACGTCTGAGCTATTTGAAAATACTGGACCACATAGGTAATACAACATGGTCATGGCTTACCATGCAGGAGTTTTCAGGTTGTATTCATTTTGTGTAAATACAGTGATGTACAAACAGACTAGAACTACCGTTACACAAGGAAAACAATGAAACATAGGGTCAAAGTCCCTGTAGCTACTTTAGGCATGGACAGTATAGAGGTTGTACATAGCATAACACCAATATATACTGAGTGCAGAGGTCCCTTTGCAATACAATGTTATACGTATTGTTATGACAGAAGAATGTTTCATTACAGATTCATATTTACACAGACATTCATCAGTAGCAAGCATAGAAAACTGTCATTTATACCTACAGTGTCTTTGCCATCCGTCTCTGACACAAGGTGGACAATTATTTAGGCAGTTTGACAAAAATGATATCAGATGAGTAACGTTTGCGAAACAATGGTTTTTGACTAAAAATGGTAACACTTGTGTCAAAATACAAAATAGAAGATTTCATCACAATATCAATATATCACACAAGGATGACCTGTAGGAACCTGTATACCAAATATCAAAGCTATCAGACAAGCCGATTTTTAGAAACACACTTTTTAACCAAAAATGGCAAACATTGCTCCACAATTATAAAATTGTACATTTCATCATATTTTGAATATATTACATGTTGATAACCTCTTTGAACCTTTATACTAAATATCAAAGCTATGACAATTATTTTTTATGAAAAAGATTTTGACCAAAAATGACAAAAATTGCCTTAAAATACAAAATGCTTTTCAGCTTACTATTTCTTCATGTGGGGGGAAGAGATGAAAATCTGAGGGTGCTAGGTCAGGAGACTATGGTAGGCACGTACCTTTTGTGTAAATACAGTGATGTACAAACAGACTAGAACTACCGTTACACAAGGAAAACAATGAAACATAGGGTCAAAGTCCCTGTAGCTACTTTAGGCATGGACAGTATAGAGGTCGTACATAGCATAACACCAAATATATACTGAGTGCAGAGGTCCCTTGGCAATACAATGTTATACGTATTGTTATGACGTATTGTTATGACAGAAGAATGTTTCATTACACATGAACAATGAAAATCTGATGTTTTGACGGGGGATGGTAAGAGGTGTAAAAGTGTATGATAAAATGCATTATTACTTTCTCAAATCAATGTCTCTTCAAAATACTCTTACAACACATCAGCTGTACAAGAAAGATGTTTGGTTAGTGCATAGTTACATCATCAGTATTTCTTATTGCTCACAGAATTTAATTAAAATTGACTGAATGTTAAAATTCCCATTATCTTGATATCTACATGATTGCTGTGAGTATTGTTACAAGAGATTCATGCACTGTTTGTGAGGATGATGGTCATTATGAGGTTTTATGTGGTATGAGAGAGACTCCATTCCCACGGGACAGGTGTGTGACTCCGACTGGGCCAAAGAGCAATACAGATAAAATTCCAATGTCATTGCTCAAACTGGTTCAGAATAGATCACACACTACAAACTTCGATTGATGAAGAACATGAATAAGTCACACCACTATAGTGGATGGAGATGTGTTGAACGTCTCCATTCCCACATGACAGGTGTGTGACTCCAAATGCTTCAATTGTAAATTGATAGAATATAATTCCCATGTCATTGCTCAAACTGGTTGAAAATAGCTAACTTAGAAATAAAATGAAGGAGAACATTAATACGTGACACCAATATAGTAGTTTCAGATGTCTTGCAAGTCTCCATATCCACATGACAGGTGTGTGACTCTGACTACTCCAAAAAGTCATGCATAGATAAAATTCCCATGTCATTGCTCAAACTGGTTCAGAATAGCTCACCAAGAAATAAAAAGAAGGAGAACATGGATAAGTCACACGATTTACTGGTAGTGGTTGGAGATATGTTGAGAGTCTCTATTCCCACATGACAGGTGTGTGACTCCAACTGCTCCAAATGTCAATGGATAGGTAAAATTATGATGTCATTATTCAAACTGCTTTTCAAATAGCTCATAAAAACATAAAATGAAGGAGAAAATTGATAAGTTGGCATCGGTGACATTGGGCCCCAGTTAGTGACCACTACCAATCTGACTTATAGATTGATATATGGCGGGTGCCACATGTGGGGCAGGATGCGCTTACTATTTTCGAAACACCTGACATCACTTCTTGGTCTTCTGGCCAGAGGTCCATATATCTTTCTTTCATGAATATGACTTTGTTTGTGTACCGTCTATTTACTGTCTGTTCTGTGCTGTTTTGTGTCTATGTTGACAACTATTGTCTTGCAAATTCCGACCTACTGTCATTGGATTATGGATTGGTATGATTGCGATTATTTTACAACATTATAGTGTTTGGAGATGTGTTGAGAGTCTCCATTCCCATGTGACAGGTGCGTGACTCTAACAGCTCCAAATGTCAATTGATACAACAAAATTCCCATGTCAATACTCAAACGGTTTTAGAATAGGTCGCTAAGAAAGCAAATGAGAAAAACATGATATGCATAAGTAATGCATAGTGGTTGGAGATATGATGTGAGTCTCTCCATTCCCATGTGACAGGTGTGTGACTCCAAAAGGTCTAAATTTCAATGAATACAACAAAATTCAAATGTAATTATAAAAAGTGGTTCAGAATACATCAGGAAACCTGGAAACAATAGAAGAAGATGTTATAAGACACACAAATATGGTGGTTAGAGCTGTGTTGAGAGACTCTCCATTCCCACACGACAGGTGTGTGACTCCAAATGCTCCAAATGTCAATCAATACAACAAAACTCCCATGTCAATGCTCAAAATGATTCCGACTGTATCACCAGGTAAGAAAATGAAGATCAACATTGATAGATAATGCAATACCAGTGCGTGGAGAAGTGTTGCGAGTCTCTTCATTCCCACGTGACAGGTGTGTGACTCCGAAAGGTCTAAATTACAAGTGATACAACAATATTCAAATGTAATAATTTAAAGGGGTTCAGAATAGGTCAAGAAAACTGAAAAGGTAGGAGAAGATGTGTAAGACACAAAATATGGGGGTTTAAGCTGTGTTGAGAAACTCTCCATTCCCATGTGACAGGTGTGTGACTCCGAAAGGTCTAAATTACAAGTGATACAAAAAATTCAAATGTAATAATTTAAAGGGTTCAGAATAGATGAGGAAAACTTAAAAGATAGGAAAGATGTGTCAGACACAAAATATGGGGGTTGGAGCTGTGTTGAGAAACTCTCCATTCCCACGTGACAGGTGTTTGACTCCGAAAGGTCTAAATTACAAGTAATACAACAAAATTCAAATGTAATAATTTAAAGGGGTTGAGAATAGGTCAGGAAAACTTAAAAGATATGAGAAGATGTGTCAGACACAAAATATTGTGGTTGGAGCTGTGTTGAGAAACTCTCCATTCCCACGTGACAGGTGTGTGACTCCCAAAGGTCTAAATTACAAGTTAAACAACAAAATTGAAATGTGATAATTTAAAAGGGTTCAGAATAGGTCAGAAAAACTTAAAAGATAGGAAAGATGTGTCAGACACAAAATATTGTGGTTGGAGCTGTGTTGAGAAACTCTCCATTCCCACATGACAGGTGTGGGACTCCCAAAGGTCTAAATTACAAGTGATAAAACAAAATTCAAATGTGACAATTTAAATGGGTTAAGAATAGGTGGCGAAAACTTAAAAGATATGAGAAGATGTGTCAGACACAAAATATTGTGGTTGGAGCTGTGTTGAGAAACTCTCCATTCCCACGTGACAGGTGTGTGACTCCCAAAGGTCTAAATTACAAGTTAAACAACAAAATTCACATGCAATAATTAAAAAGGGTTGAGAATAGGTCAGGAAACATAAAAGATATGAGAAGATGTGTCAGACACAAAATATTGGGGTGGGAGCTGTGTTGAGAAACTCTCCATTCCCATGTGACAGGTGTGTGACTCCCAAAGGTCTAAATTACAAGTTAAACAACAAAATTCCAATGTAAAAATTTAAAGGGGTTCAGAATAGGTGAGGAAAACTTAAAAGATATGAGAAGATGTGTAAGACATAAAATATTGTGGTCGGAGCTGTGTTGAGAAACTCTTCATTCCCATGTGACATGTGTGTCATGACTCTGAATGCTCTAAATGTCAATCAAACAACATAATTCCAATATTAATGCTCAAATTGTTTCAGAATAGGTCAACAAGAAAGAAAATTGAGGGAAACATAGATAGTTACACAATTATGGTTGTTGGGGATGTGTTGACAGACTCTCAATTCCTACGTGACAGGTGTGTGACTCTGAATGCTCTAAATGCAAATCAATACAACAAGATTCCCATGTCAATGCTCAAAATGATTCAGAATATGTCACCAGGAAAGAAAATGAAGATCAACATTGATAGATAATTCCATGCTAGCAGTTGGAGATGTGTTGAGAGCCATTTCATTCCCATGTGACAGGTGTGCAACTCCAAATTTTCTAAATGTCAATGGATATCATAAAATGTCAATGTCAATGCTCAAATACAATATGTCACCAAGGAATAACATGAAGGAAAACATTGATAAGCAAAACCATTATTATGAATAGAGATATGTTGCGAGTCTCTTCATTTCCACGTAAAATATATGAATGAGATATGGATAAGTCATAGTCATAGTGTTGCAACAGATGTTGCGTCTCATTCCCTTCTGTTACAAGTCTATCACAAATGACAAAAAAATGATACTCACTTTGTGCTCATGCACTTTCTCTATTAACAAATGTGGTGGTTTCAATCGGGTTCGAACTCACAACGTACGGTACCCTGTCACCTAGCAGAGAAGACTGTACAGTTCTATGCAGTATAGATATATGTACGAACAGCAATAGTTTGAGGGAAGCGCTTGCGCAAAAGCCTGGCCTATGACTTTTGATCTCATATTCCGTGACTAAACGTGAGCATTCCCACATGACACATTCCATTTCACAGGTGACAGGCTCCCTGTCGCGCGCACTACCCCTATCAAATAACGGGTAGGGCTGAGCTGTTGCCGTAAAGAGGTGCGTAGTTTACGACAATGCTATGAATAATGATATCATCTATGTGACCTACGCAAATATATGTGACTGAACCATAGGCGTTATGTTGACTGGGTAGTTTGTAAAATAATATTTTATAGCGGTTCGCAGTAAAGCGTTAAAATATTGTTTTGTCGGCAGCGGCAGATATAGCCGTTTTCGGGCCTGTGGCGGCCAGTGTATAATTGTTTGCTACAAATTAAGTAAACCGGAGGCGGGAATTTACTGACTAGCGATTGGTCAGAAGTTTCGGAGGAAACACATGTAGGTGTATGATTGGCCACTGTCGTGGCGGTGGATAATGACTTTCTGATAGAGCACGAGGGCGAGGTCGTGTCACTCCAGGCTGCAAGCTTGAAGCAGACCGAACACGTCGCAAGAGGCCAAGAATAAAGCTTGCGAGCCACCTTCCCTGATATAGATTGTGAGTTGTTTGTTTATTGAGTGAATGAGAGTGTAGACAACTTGAAACGTGTAGTTTATGCTACGTTCCGACGTTCTGATAGTGATACGTAGCCTTACCACAAAGGTGTGAAACAGACTTGTCTGGCCTGCAAATAAAACTGCCCGTTGTAGTCGAAAAATAAATACAAATCCTACGGCTAATTGTAATCTGCGAAATAGCGAAATGGCGAAATGAGGAAATCGCGATTTGTTTTTTCAAATTGCACAGTGAAGAAATAAAGATACTACACATAGAGAAATTTCCTGCCACCTAGACTATGCTGTATAATCGATGTTAAGCCGAAATATCCGGGTGCATACTGCAATCTGCACAGTGGATACCAAAACCCATGTGTATGCCGTGCATGTTGGAATTTGATAAGAAAATCTGCTAAGTTTCATCTGAACAAAGTCAAATTCAGTGAATCTGCACATGTTTTGATTCTCAACATCGAAGTTTAGCACCGAAAGTACGATAAATTCGGCGAAATCGCGCGATCGCGAACCCGGAAGTTGACAGCGCACAAAACCACATATACCTCGAGGCTTAGGGATAGGCCATTAGATTTTCGGAGGGGTGGTCACGATCGGATTGTGAAAAAAAAAATTGTACAACTGAAAATTTCAATTTTTTTTCAAATGAGAATAGATGTGCAAATTATTTTTCTGAGTCTTGCAGATTTATTTTACTCAATTGTGTTCTAAATATTTTGTTTATTATGCAATGTAGTGTGAAAATATTCCCCCCCAACTTTCTGTTCTGATTTTTTTTTTCCGTTTCTGACCACCCCCTCCGAATATCTAAAGGTTTTTCCCTTAGATCTCTTGTGCCAAGATAAAAATGTTTTGCGTAAGCGTGCGCGCGTACACGTAGTTTGGCAGGAGTATGTGATAAAACGGCGGCCAAACAAATAAACTAAACCGACAATGGTATCATCGCTAATCAGTGCCTTTTCTTTATACTGTAAAACACATGCCAGTAATAAACTTGTTGTGGGCGAAATCCTTTTCATGTGACAGAAAATTACTTTGCTTTGGTCAGTTTGGAAAAAACATGCCAGCTGTTTGTTCAGTCACTCGAAACTGAATTTGATTCAGAGGCCAATTTCAGCGATGTTCAACATGGCGTTTTACATGTAATGTTGTACTAGTAAAAGTAGGAGACGACTGTAACAACATGTATTTTCGACCGGTTTTCGGACAGCCGTCAACGGTTTCTGCTCAAAGTGTGAACTTTTGCCCTCAGTGTATTCACGTTCGATCCCCCCTTTTGGACATGTGACTAGACTCATTTGAATATGACTGAACTCATTAAAATATGACCTCAATGACGTAATTTACGCGCTAAAACCACCTACATTGAACCTATTTCGATTAAATAAAGTTGTGTTTTAATCAATTCAATGACTCGGTAGTAATTTCTTTCACAAACACACCATTCTTGTATGCATGAGAGTGAGACAAATACAACAAGATTTCTCTGATCTCAAAACTTCGACTGATACATGAAAACAATGGAATTGTTTGATTTTTAGAAAATTTACCTTTGACATGTAAATTTGCAATTAACCTAGTAGACCCAACAAAGCGTGCAGCTAGAATATATGTGATCACACTGAGTACCATGGCTGATGTGAGAGGTGTTTGGGCGGTGTTGAAACAAGAAAATGGTTTTAACTTCGATCTGAAAATCGAACAGTTAGTTATCATTGCAAACCTTTTAACAAATACATCGTGTTTCGCAATACTGCCTACTGGGTACGGCAAAAGTCCCTGTTATCTAGTCCCTCCAATTATGAGAAATGTTAAGACCCTTCAAGGAAACACTGCAGCATCGTGGTATCACCGCTGATAAGTCTGATGCGCGACCAATGTAGGTCATGCATCGACCTTGGAATAACGGCTATCAGGCTACAAAACACGAAGGACATGACCGAGGATGACATTCGTGGTAAGTAACAATATTTTGTTTTTTGTTCTTCTGTAATAAACACACACAGAGACACACAAACAGACACATACAGACACAAAGACGGATACCACTTGCAGGGGTTTCATTAAGTTTTGAAGTAGGGGCCAGAATGGAAAAGTAGGCGGCTTGCAGCTGGCATGACCACAAAGCGATTGTTGTTGGGGGAGGGTCCGGGAGGGGTGTTCCCCCTCCCGGCGAAGGCCGGAAACCCTGAAAAATGAGCTAAAATTCACTTTTTACAGCTCGCAGTCACTTGAATTTCTAGTATTTTCAGGAGAACTGTCAGCAGTGTTCCAGGGCAATTTGTGTTCATATCATAAAAGCCATTTTCCCTGGAGATTAGGCCTAAATATAGGCCTAAATATGATAATTCATAAAATGTGGTAATGTTGACGATATTTTGAACAAAGAAAACTGAAGTCTTTAGAGCCTCTATGCTTTTAGGAGGTAAACTATAATAATTCATTATTATTAATGATATAAATTTGATATGTAGATATTATTATACTGTGTTACATCTGGACAATGCAATAGGGGATTCCCCCTCTGTTGAAATGTTGGCATCCCAAATTTATTTGTCAAGGGGGACCACTCCCCCCAATGAAATGGTGCCAGTCACACCTTAGAGGTACAAGTTGAACACATGAACTGGTGAAATGCCCCTGAAATTTTTTGGTAAAGGGGTAAAACCCCCCTTGTTGATGCCATCCTGGATGAAACACTCAGAACATTTTAAGCTCAGTAAATGAGAAACTATGTGTTTAACTATGCTTAAAATTAAGAACCATGATGTTTGGTATGAAAATCTGCATATGAAGAACTTTGATACCACTGGGGAGATAAAAAGGATAATTTATATAACAATAATGAGAAAAACTGACAATCATTACCATATTTCGCAAATATAATCGAAGACCCTCAGGGTTATTTGACTATATGGGTATGCAAAGTAAGAACCTTGATATAGGATATGAAAATTTGTACATTCAGAAACTCACATTTGGATTTAACCTGACGATCGCTTTTGAAGTGAATTTAGAGGTCTGATCGTATTGCAACCAACCACTCTGGGCGACACTCTTATTGGCTTTGATAGACCGAAAAGCAGTACATATCATACTAGACTTGGTTCAAGTCTGTGATTTGTGAATTTTTGAGTGGAGTGAACTCAATGATTTGTATTTTGCTTTCATGTGAAACGCGCGCGTGAGTGGACGCTATGAGTGAGGTGAACGCTATACAGGGGAGTTTCACCCGGAATCACAGAAACTAACACACTATACTGTGCAGACTCAGAGGTAACGCATTCAATCGCTGGGAAAACCTGGCCTGGGCTACCAAATTCCGAATAGGTTTGTACGAAATAGGAGAGACACAAGAGAAACTATTATAAATGATTTTATTTTTAAAAAATTCACTGACTTGAACCAAGTCTAATATCATACGTCCAGCTAGTTATATACCTTCACATTTAAGCCTACCGCAGTGGAACGCACGTCGGCTTACTAAAATTCGAACTGTAATCGGGAAGTTTTTTCGTTAGAAAAAAATCAGGTCATTGCCTTCGAAAACAGTTTAAATCAACGTAATTGTCCTTCTCTTGTTTCTTGGCCCACTTCAAAACCGAGGATCGTACAGCGAAGCCTGACCTTGCGATCGCTTCCGTCTTCATTTGTTCATCGACCATTTTGAGTCGAGCTAACGACGGCCGACAGGTGTAGTATGCCTGTTTTCATTGGCGTATGTAAAGGTCACTACACAGGAATCAGCAATTCAGGTAGCTAATAGAATCGTCCGTTGCAATTCCGATTTTTATTGCGGCAGTATACGCAAGACCGTGCTCCATCGTAGTACAAGGCGATCGTAGCAGTCGGTCTTCTTCTAAATTTTGTTTCAGATAAAAGCCGTTGAAAAGTTTGATTACACAGCTTGTGAAACCTGTGCGTATCATTTCAGAAGGTAAACAATATTTTAGCTATGAAAGAGTTCAAATTTCCGAAAAAGTAGCCGGCAAAATCGTGAGAGTAACCGGTCAATTTCGCCGGCTGCCGGCTCTTAATGAAACCCCTGCATATGCATAGTGGGATGTCGATTTACATTCGCTGCAATACCATTTTCCCTCTGAAATTGATCATTATACGCTTTCGTTTGTATCGCTCTTAAAAACTGAAACGGTTAATGCTATCTTTTAATGACTTTTCACAAATGTTGTTTCGTTTAATAATTGCAACTTCTTGTTCTAATCCTTCAAGCCTGTTGAAACACCTAATATCCAGGGTTTTCAACACAACGTGCGACGTGCAAGCTTTCAAAATTAATACTTGAAAAATCGTTGACCCATGCGCGCACATTTTCATTTAGATCCTTCCGTATTACTCGGTGTGCTGATCCAATAATCCCCTTTACAATTCCGCGGACCAGCGTTCTATACCCATGATGCTTTGCGAAAGCAGCGGCTTCGAGGTACCACTTTGAGCGTTTTGCCTATTCTCTAACACAGGCCTACTATATCCAGATTCACTTTTCGCATGTTTATGACCCATTCTGCGAGGAATGTGAGCAACGCAGTAATATTTTTTATTTCGATATATTTATAACTGCCTGATGCAATAGTTTGCCAATTGCGCATCAATTTTATGGAAATCTGGAAAATATTTGTGGGATTCGCAATCGTTTACATCTGTGTTCAGTGCGGATGTAGCAAGCATTCCTGATTTTGCAAAATTAGGTTCGTGACACCTTCAGGAAATGTCTCCTTCAACTAACGACGGACTAGTGGTTTTCTCTTCTCCGGTCCTATGATTGCCGCCGTGTCGTATCAACAGGGTTTTACGTGTTTGTTTACATGAGCGGGGGTCCCATTTGTCTCCCAGCTAAAAATGTTGCTCAATAAATTTCGTCTGTAGATATTAAAAATCACCCGTACTTTCTGTATATAAATATTTACATGTAGTGCAGTCTCTAAATTCAATTTGGCGGCAGTAATGTTATTGTATACTTTTGAGTGAAATCCATTGTTAAAAGCAACGGTCAATTATTTTGATCAACATCTGCATGTGTAAATAAATTAGAGCGACACAAATTTCCTCCAGATTTCCATAAAACAGTAAATAATTGGCAAACTGTTATATTCAAC
>LD533048.1:14401-28316 GCA_001465055.1 Ptychodera flava | reverse complement strand
TATCAGACCAGTACTTTTAGAGAAATACATTTTTTGACCAAAAATGGCAAAAATTGCCTTAAAAATGCAAATTTGCATATTTCTGCACAATCTGAACAAATCTGAAATAGATCATCCCTAGGGACATATGTACCAAATATCAAAGCTATTTGACTGGTAGTTTTGAAGAAGAAGATTTTTAAAGATGTTTTTACTAAAAATGACAAAAATTCCCTTAAAAATACAAATATGCAAATTTCACCACGATTTGAACAAATCTGACTGAAGTCACCCTAAGTAAACTGCATATAAAATTTCAAAGCAATCGGACAAGCGGTTTAAGAGAAGAATATTTTTTTACCAAAAACACCAAAAAATGCCCCAAAAATACAAATATGCAAATTTCACCACGATTTGAACAAACTTAAATGAGGTCACCCCAAGTGAGCTGCATATAAAATTTCAAAGCAATTGGACTTGCGGTTTCAGAGGAGAAGGCAATTGTTGACGGACGACGACGGACGACGGACGACGACGGAAAATCAACCTATTTGATAAGCTCCGCGTCGCTGACAGCGGAGCTAAAAAAGGAGAATATTTTACTATGGTTCATGGATAAGAATGGACAGTGACATTGATCTAAATGGTATCACACTTGTGTAATTGGTTTGTAAAGATGTTTCAAAATATACTTCAGAATCGGTATTTGTAGTAAAGTTGCGGCAAACAACAGACGAATGATAGTGTTGTTTCACAGTAGGCTTTCACTGTAATTGTTGATACAGCAGCAAAGCCTGTCGGCTTGTGGTAACTGACGTGTTAAATGTACCGGTATGTGTAGGGTAAAGATTTCCTGATTTTCCATCCCAGTACATTTTGCCAGGCAATTCTCATGTACATCTTCTGGTCTTCCGGCAGATCATGATTATTTGCCAAAGAACTTCATACAATGCAAAGGTAACAAGAATCTAAATACAACTAAGACTCTGAGTCAGCTGTGATACAGTGTACCAGTACACTTATTAAACTCTGTTTTGCCTCACTTTTGGGTAAAGCTTAACATATTCAAGGGACATGTATATAAATAATGATTGATTGATTTTATATATATATATATATATATATATATACATATATATATATATATATATATATATATATATATATATATATTCCTCCCAATGGGACCAAAGAAACACACTCATAGGTCCAAATTCTAAGCACTGAGTAAAAAGTGTTTGTGAATGAAGACCACAAAGTCTGTTTCAGAGTGAACTGACCTTCACTGCACAGCCAATTTTCACTAAATAACATTGTCCTCATCTGGTCTCTACACCAGATTCAGAGGCTTTCGTGGTTCATGTTGGACTAAATGAAGAATCCTACCTGCAACAAATGAGAGATCTTGACAGTCAAGTCCAAACGATAAGTGTCAGGGAGAAAAAGGAACAATTGAAAGCAGCATTGGAGAAGATCAAAGCAGGGCTTGACAAAACAGAAAGTGAGGCTATAGCAAATAACACTTCTCTCCAAAGAGTAGATCAAAACTGCAGGAATAGCTTTGGTGAAGGAACAGTGACCAAAAGTACCAAAAGAGACTCCTTAGCAATCTCACTTGACCTACCTACTCTGTTTAACTTGTACAGACTGAAACAAACATGTCTATCTGGTAGTTTTCCCGACTCATTTGAACCACTATTGATAACTGATAAGATGAGAGAGGAGGCTGACAATGCTGGATTACAACTCAAGTTGAAAGCAACATATGACCAAGCCAGATTTGATGAACTGGAACTTTTCTTCATAAACAGTAAGTTTGCCGTGTTTCATACCTTAACAAGCAAATTAAGATTATGTTTACAATCAATGGTGAAACTACCTGACAAAACAGAAAATTTTATATCTCTATATAAATAGCTGTGGTAAATATGTTGCATTTCTCAAGTTTTGACAATTGGATGACGATAACATTCACTTACTGTCACTTTATTATCACTGAATGCATTCTTCACATTTTATGAAGAAAGTCCACTTTAAGTGATATGTGACATCTCAGACACAACTTTACGGCTGACTTGCAGCGTGTTTGCAAGGTTATATCTGATTGGTCGATTGTCATTATTCACAGCAACTTAGGGAGTTTATTTTCATTATTCAATTATAATGGCGAGATTCTGCCAACCAATTGGATAAAAGCTTTCAAATCGCTGCAAGTCGCCCCCAACTCTAGGGGTACATCATAGGACAAAGTGTGTACATCTGAATCAGTGAAAACTGAAAAACCCCTACCTTATGATATTTCAGCACTGTTTGAGTCAAAACAGGTGTTTCTGGAAATGTAGCTGTATCAATCCAACCAGGAGATTCTCTTTCCTTGGAGAAAGCATCCCTAAGTCAGTCAATCTTCTCAATCTGGATTAGACAACAAGAGACTGCACAGTTCGTATGTAAACCATAGCCATGTTAGATGTAAACTATCTGCCTTTAGATAAAATACACTTTATTTATAACACTTTAACTTGAATTAAGGATAATCAATCCTAGATACACGTCTGACGTTTGTAACAATTATTAACTGGTATTTCACAGAGGTTCTACAGCAGCAAGGTGTCTTAGCTCATACATCCTTTTTTCATTCAGGAGATGGTGGTGGACTTGAACCTGTCAAAATGTATCATGATGTCATTGAGGGAGAAGATGATGAAGAGATACTTATTGATGTAAGTTTACAATTATTACAAAAGTACTGATTTCAATTCAAATTATTATCAATGAAGAGAGATACGGTATAGATTAATTTCTACACAGGAATGACACAATCATTTAAAATGTGTCAACGAGTTGTTCATAGTATATTATTCATCATAGAAAAAATTAAATTCTTGATCTCATTGAAACCAATGAAAGTACAGGCTATTAAATATACCGTACTGTTGTACTTTGATATAAACAATCTCAGGACGAAGACACTGGTCAGAAATCTGACACAATGGTCACAGGAAGAGTTGATAGTAGTTCTCAGACTGAACAAGGACAATGTAAGTACTTGTGGTTTATCTTTATACTTCTCATTGAGATCACTAGATATTCAAATAAAATATTACCCAACATCAACATTCTGATTGGTATCCATAATGCATGTACCTAGGAGTGTATTGTTAAACATTTTATGACCTATCAATCCTCATGTAATCCATTCTGATTTTTGGCCACACTGACACTCACCCTAGACATGTAATCACTCTGTCGAAGATAACCATTCATGCATCCATTCACATGTAACATAGAAGATCCTGATATTGTTAATATTAGAATAATATTATATAGGGCTCAGCCCTTGGTGTCACGCCAGAGGTTAAGATTGGCAATGTTATTTGTATTGATGTGATAAAATAGAATTACATGTAATTGTTACTTCATATACGTTTGTATGACAACTATGCCCAGTTTCCTTCTGATGAAAGCAGTTCACGTATGTACACGACGTCAAACCCTGCAGCAGTGCAGGTATAGATTCGTGTAAAAATGTTGGACAAAAATTGGCAATATTTACCATGATAACAGCTTACTAACAGCCTACAATATGATGCCATCATTATCATTGCAATGGTAACCGCACTGCCCACCTTCCTCTTGCAAGCTGAAAACTATAGCGTTCCCCCCCAAAAATGGTAATTTTCAAATCTAGATATTGACACAGGAGGCACTTTTTAAAATTCAATCCCAGCATTCTTTACGTTTGCCCCCCCTGTTCATATGCACGACAGTTTTCTCCCTTTTTCCAGTTTTTATGCATGATATTAACGATATTTTGTATCAGCGACAAGGTGGATAATAACACTTACTGGCTTATAATTAGATGTCATTACCCAATATCGCATGTTCCTGTATCGTATCAGAATGAGTGTCATTTGTGCTGCGTCAGACACAAGACGAAGTCGAGTGTCTGACGCAGCACAAATGACACAAATGTTGATACGACACAAGGAACAGGCGATATTGGGTAATAACCGATTTATCATATACCCATGCCCATAATTTTAGGGAATTTTCACTAATAGAACGAAAAACCTTACATTTTGAGGCTTTACTTTATTACGCTTTGCGCATAAATATCAGAATGTTTATGTGAACAGGCTTCATTCATAAAGTATACGACGAAGATGTCAACATCAGTCACGCGCGATATCGCTGCAAGTCGTCCATATCTCAATGAAACCCACGAAAGACACCGCCCTTACAAAAATATCCTATACCAGTCCTATAGGGTAGAGGCATGTAGGGTCTTATAGGACATCAGGCAGTAGTAGTCTTACAGGATTTTGGAACGCAGTCTTACAGGGAACCCTATAGGGAGCCCTATAGGGGGTCTTATAGGGAACCCTATAGGGGTCTTATAGGGGCCCTATAGGGGATCTTATAGGGAACCCTATAGTGGTCTTACAGGGAGCCCTATAGGGGGTCTTGTAGGCAGCCCTATAGGGGGTCTTATAGGGAACCCTATAGGGGGTCTTGTAGGCAGCCCTATAGGGTACAGAATATGCTTTACATATTGTTATCATACTTTCTAAGAGATTGAACTCGCACAAGGCAAACAAACTTCTGTAAAAGAGTGCAGAAATTTTGTTAAGTAAGGAATAACTCCTTCTGATTTTGCTATTGGTACCAATGCAATGAATAACTGCAAAACTCACAAAAACTCAGTCAACTTACAAAACAAGTAATTGTAAACATGTAGTTTATTTCTAAAGGAATAAAGATTAACAATCAATCAAAACAGAAATCAATGCAACATACAGGGACTACAAAATATAAAGCAACCTATACATATGAATGCAAGGCCTACCTTTGACTTGTCACCTCAGCCAAGTGCATTATTAACTGAATAGATGTGTATCTTAACTCACGTAATTAAGAGGTCAGTTCAGCTGATGCTGCAATGTCGATTCTTACAGTTGTGACATGTTAGTGAGCTCCCTTCTCCATAACACTTAGAATCTTGGTAATGGACCTTGGATCCTAATGTTCCATGCAATTTGGAGTTGAACTTTAGTACTTTTCATAAGAGCCATGTGCACTGTGGACTGCTTCAAGTTCAAATGAATAATGCGTGGCTGTACTATTATGTAATCAGCCATTGTAAATGCAGGAAACTATTTACATAACAAAGCAAAGGCACAGGTCAGCTCACTTGACCTTGGATCTAACAAAGAGAGTCTTTGTCTGTGTACAGCCATGACATGTACAAACGGCAAAAGGAATATGGTATGTTCCTGGCATGTGTGTGTAAATAGAAATAGCTTTTGAGAAAGGGTGTATGAGAGTGTGTGAAATTCTACAGACTATTTTCGTAAGGGAATAATTATAATTTTAAACATTACTCAAACATTACCTGTTCAGTTTTACAGTCCTAAAAGTCAGGCAGAATCATCTTGTAGGGTGTCCTATAGGGCACAAATATGAGCCTATAGGACTAGTACGAACCCATAAGACATGACACATAAATCCTACAGCACAGGCGTTGTCCTATAGGACGAGTGCTATAGGATGGAGGTAGCCCTATAGGACTCCTGCAGGGATCCTTGGGTCCTACAGGGATCCTGTAGGACTTTTTTGTAAGGGCGGGATACAAAAATCGTCATACAGAAGGAACATTTTAAGGTGCAATATGCTATTACCAACTGTAACCGATCAAAAACTGCTCAGCTTTAAATCTATCCTGATTTCGATCGTCGTACGGCACGGAGCTCGCACGGAGAGGACGCCATTTTATTAGTTTCCCCTTAGAGTTGCCATGTCAACAGTCGTCGCGCGCGCGACATCGCTGTCACGCCACGCGCTCACTACCTGTTCAGTGGAGACCGTGCACAGTGTCGGCGCCATGCGCACGGCAGAATGTTTGCTAGAACTTGACCAAAAAAATACCATGGGAAAAAATTTAAAGACTCAACGTGATATTTCCGTATTTTGCAACCAGAAATACCCGTGTTCCTCGAAGCCCTTCAAGTTTTTACATCGGCGACATCGCTTTGCTGATGACGTTCATCGTGCACATCTCGACGTTTACGGTGAAATATCACGGCTGATATTTTACGGTGAACGTCACTAGGATGTAGCAATATGGGCATGGGTATATGATAAAAGAGATATATTTTATAAATGGCATGGTATAAAATAATAATTTGCACGTTTCGTATTTGTTTATTTACGAGTACTCAAAAAAACATGACGGCGCCCATGAAAGTAGGGTACACATCCGGTTACTCGCACAGTATATTATGAATATGCGCATGCATAGTCAGTAAGCCGCTGGCACGACTATTACCATCTCATTAATACCAACACTGATTATTATATCTATTGTTCCCAAATATTTTTCTTTGTTCTCCGCGAAGGGAAACAGGAGTGATGTAATGACTGTACAACCATGAGTCAAATACGAGTGGTGACATGGTTATTACGTCACTGTATTTTCCAACCTAAATGAGGAAAATATATTTGGAAATAATATACTTATCATATTTACAAGCCAAGAATTCGGGTTTTTTTTCAAAATACAAGTAGTTTTCCATAACGATTCCACATTTAAACTTTAAACAACTTTTGTGGTAATATCAATACGTCATGGGAGAGCTGTCGATCATTTCAGGTTGTGCTTTGCTTGACCGAGGAACATGACATTCACCGAAGTGTACGGAGCAAATACCAGACATCTTCTCTGTCAGCACGTACCTTTTGCAAAGTTATACACAATTTCCAAAGATAACATAGGCCTAGAAAAATACCCCAGACAAAGTTACGCCATTTTTCCATACCAAAAATCTTCTGAATCTCAAAAGTATAGACAGCCTGTAACATCACACCTGACCCTCAGGTTTCAATGCTTAAGGTAGTTGTGCCTCAAAAGTTAAAGACTTTTGACCGTTCTCTTACCAAAACAACAATGAAAATCTGGGATAACCATGCAAAGTTTGGAACTAGCGATACGAGTTATCCAACATTTTGCGATATTCAAATATGTTTTTCTTTCTCCAAGCCCTTTAAAATGAGCCCCGACAAGTGGTAGATCAGAAAAGAATGTTGGATATATTAAATGGAGTACATCCGATAATTTGTCTCCAAGGCGTGTTCTACCTTAATCAATTAAATCCACAGCAATGCCACAAGCTACAGGTTCATTATTTCCATAAACAATTCACATAATTCCTTAGGAATATGCAGGCATTACACTCTTCTGTTTTCACTGCTCGAGGATTATTATTGTTGTATGTAGTCTATGGAAGTATTGATTTCATTACACAACTTTTGGAGGCTCAGCATGTGGCCTGAACGAAGGCCACATAACCCCGTTCCCTTGTTGCAGTGTAGTTGAAACTGTAGGTCTACCACATAAGAGTGAACTCTGTGCGTCAAAAGTTTCGGTGGCAGTTGGGTTTATACGAATGTGAACCCCCATGTTGGCAACAAAACTCAAACACAAGGACTCAGAATCTGCCAAGTTAATGTATTTTGTCGTATTCTAATAATCATGACTAATTTGTACGGTATGTTCACGTAGACACAAATTTTGATCATGCGAGAAATATGAGCCATTTGTTTACATTGACAAGCGTATCAAAAGATTTGACACAAAAAAACTTACGATGCACCTAAATGTATGATATAGACGAGGTTTAATTGTCCCGATGTGAATGTCCAAAGCATAAATCCTAGTATTTATTGTTCAGAGGTGATAAACATGGCTTATGCATGTGATAATATAAGTGTTTCACACTTACTGTTGGTTTAAATGTGTCCACTTTTTGTTGCTGTCAGCCACTGAAGATATCCAATTTAAATCTGAGATGGAAAGGGAAACTCGAGAATCTCAACTGAAGGAGGCAAATGAAGAGAAGGGTACCTTGGAAGACAGATGTAAGGAACTGACACAGAAGTTAGAGAGTGCTGAGCAGTCATTGGTCAGTCAACGTATTGGGAACAGTATGGAGAGAGAGAAATTACAGAGTGAACTTCAACTGAACCAGAAGCTGACCAAGGAAGTTCAGGACAAAGTAGCAGCATTAGAACACCAATTGGAACAATCTGATCTGAAGAACCAAGGAAAGAAAGGTATTAAGGAGTGTTTGATTTTATGTGTTAGATTATTAACTTTAGTCCAGTGTTTCATCTAGACAGGGGGGTTGGGGGATTCCCCCTCTTTTGATACCTTGGCACCCCCTGGTTAAATTTGTCAAGGGGGGACTAGCCCCCTCCCCCTAAAATGGTACAGTCATACCTTCGAGATACAAGTACTTCCAACACATGAACTGATGAAATCCCCCCTAAATTTTCTGGTGAAGGGGGAAAATCCCCCCTCCCTTGATGACATCCTGGATTAAACACTATAATAGTCCAGTCACAACTACAGTTATAGCTGTGTATTAAATGGTCATGCATGGGACTAAGAAAAAGTGACTATTAAATTGAGGTGGCCTCCCTTTTTTAAAGAGGGTGGGTGTGGCAATTTACCTTTAGTGCAGGTGGTATGCTTAGTAATGAATTTAGAAAAAAATAGCAAATACATGTAATTCAATATCATGTAAGTTTCTCTTTAAAATCATGATACAAGCATGTCATTTCTGAAACAACTGTGATGCACGTAAAAATCAGTGAAAGTGTACATATTTTTTTAATCACCGTATTAGGATTATTTGAAAGAGGACATTGAGAGTCAGATATGCTACCTTACACCATTGCAGGTTGAGTACCAAATAGGTTTAACCCAGAATTCTAATGGACCACAGTACAAAAAAGCCCATGTGCAAAGAAGTATGTGTATTCCATACGCATTCATACACCAGTTGGTTTGTCTGTAGCGCCATAAAGTGATTTCTTGGGTGTACTGCGTCTGTATAACACAATTCATCCTTATTCCGGAGTAGACCCATTGGAGCATGACCACATAAATATGATGGCTATTCTGTAGTGGATTTTAAAATGGGATTTCCAAAAGGTGCCACAATGTACTTATAGAGAGGTAACCGCTCTGCAAGGGAGACCACTATGACAGATTTACTGTACAATTCTTATCCTGCCAAGTTTAAATTACTATCAGGTCAAGTTGGTTAAAGCCATTTAGGCATACTCATTCGTATTTGCTGTATTTGAATAAAGACTTTACCTTTGAAGACTTTGAAGGCCCCTGAAGGCCTAGATACTATGGAACATGGTTTTCATTGACTACCAGTTGCTGTGGCATACCATTCCAGGTAGTTGAAAATACTCAATATTTATTCGGCCTTTTCCTGATTTCGCATATAATGACAGTAATACTGCCTGGCGGGATAGGGTTAAAGTTGTGCATTAAACATACATTTATACATTTTAAATGGATGCTCAATTTGTACCAGTTTAAACTCATCCAGTATCTTCTAGCAGTGAGATGCAACTAAGGTATCACTACAAGAAATTACAGGGACAGTTTGAAGCCAGATGCAGTTTTGTAGCCACTACATTTTAAATACCAGGTTATTGGGAAGGCATTTCCAAGGATCCTAGGGTGTCTCCCCCTCCTGATACAGAACTGTTAAAATTTGATGTTAAAGTAACATCATTTGATATACATAGAACATTACTGTCTCATGTAGAAATGTTTGGGTACTCCCTAGTTTGTTTATCATTTTGTGAGTGACCCTCCCTTACCGATCATCAATTTTTGAGGGAAAGTTGGTTATGAATAAATTAGCATAAAATTTGTTTATTTACATTTTTCAGGTTCTTTACTCATTTTCTGCTCAATTTTCTTCAAACAAATGCTTCCCTGAAACTGTTTGTCCAATACCAATCACATTGGTTTACAACTTGTCAGGGAATATTGACTCTTTCAGTTTTCTTTGAAAAGATGAAGAAATCAAAATACATATACCGATTTTTGAGGCAAGTTTTCTTTTTTAGTCAAAGCTTATTTAATATCACGTTCATACAACAATGAAATTCAATATTTACCTTTTCAGGGATAAATCATTGATGTTATGGTCAAAATTGACTTCCTTATTATTTCACACTCCCATGAAAATGTGTACGGGTATGGGTATGTGCTGCCTGAATGGAACACTTTTTCACAAAACAATCCTTAAACATGGGTCACTTTTCATTCAGAAATCCATTATTCTGGGTCGTAACAAAGGGGATCTTAAAATGCAGCCAATTTGTCAAGAATATCCCTAACAATGGGTCATATATTTCTCAATTTTTATGGGTAGATATTTTCAACTTGAATGGCATATCCCCATATCAAAATATTGGGAGTACCCCCTCCCCAGACCTTGCACTGCAAATCCAGTTGTAAAGCACAGTGTCCCGGAGAATGAACTCCCAGTTTGCTATCATAGATTGCTTTTCAGGTTGTAGTCCTTACATTATCTTCTTCTAAGACCTACAAAGCACTCCCTAACATCTTTGCAGTTGCATGATGGGAAAAAATCTACTTAATGTACAAACAAGGTGTTTTTGATTTACTCACCAAAGTGTTGACACAATGAGGTACTTAGGAAATCATCCTTTGAAGTCCTGGAAACTTTCACATTATATCAGCCAACTGTGTTACAATCTATAAAACAACAGAAACATTATAAAACTGTCATCAAATCCCTTGGAAAAATTCCTCACAAATGTGTATCCATTCAATACAGAAAAGCATCTATGAATTAATTCATATCAGATCCTGATATTATGAGAGTTTTCCTATTTCTGTGTTCAGTACATCAAAAAATATGACGTACAACTTGAACTGACACTTATAGCTACAAGTACTCCTTCGTCCCACACAAAGGCAAGGACATATGTATTGGCATAGATTGTTGACTATAGTTCACATTAACCTTTTTAGGTCATTGATGTCATGCCATACCTGCATTCAAGCCAGGAATGGCAATTATACTTATGAAAATCCAAATTTTGATATCAAGTTTGGACTTTTAACATCACAGAACAATGTAATTTGAAGTCTTGCAAACTTTTACTGTGGTATTCTGTATCAGCAAAAAATCTGAGAGAGAAAATGTAAAGAAGTAGTATATAGTACCTGGTACCTTGTTTTATCAGAATTGATGAACTTATGGACAGATCTGTGATCAGAGTGGCCGCTTTCATTGAAGGTGTTGTATTTGTGACTTGTTTAGGTTTTTGCACCATTCAGAGAGCTGATTGTATGCATCAGTTGTTTACATAAATTTGTAAACACCATGGTTACCAGCATTTCACTAGTTATCAGAGACAGTTGTGATTTGGTTTCATGGACAATACCAACTATTGACAGACTACTGTCATCAACAAAGGATGTTTTAAACTAGACACTATCATTTTGTCAAGGTGTAACAAACTTAGAAAGAAGTCACTTTGACACCTTCTACTACAGCTGTAATGAACACACTGATTGCAGGAAAGGATATATAAGCATTATTAGATGTATCAATTCTGATCATATGGGAATACAGTCTAATCGATACTACCATGTGTTGAATTTCATAAATGTCTGCCTTGTTGATCAAGTAATCCTGTCTGTGTCATGAACAGTAATCAGCTGTAGGAAGAATTTTGTTAAAACCCATTTTATCAGAATTGATGCATTCTGGGACAGACCTGAAGACAGAGTGCACATTTTATAAATGTGGACTATATCTTGGTTTATCAAAATTCCATGATGCAGCCAATCGTATATGGCTTAGTTTGCCTTTCACTACAGATTTGAAAACACAGAGTAGCTTTCTTTCAAGAGTTACTGTTAGGTGACTTCACAGCGATTTTAAGGTTACAATAGAAATGCCTGAATTCTGGAGCAGTTATCACTATGATAAAAAAACAAATCAATGATGAGGGTCTGTGTATTTAACAGAGATAGGTCCAGAGTTGAATCTAAGGGCATTGCAATGTTTGTATCATGTGTTCTATTAAACTTCAAAACACAAGCTGTTACAATTTACTCTGCTATAAACCCTGTGTTGAAGCATTTGAACACTTTAAAGAGGCACTCCCATTTTGTAACATTTTTAAAACACATTTTTTTAATGCCAGCGGTCGATATTTTACTTGGCGACTGCGCGCGGATCGCGAGATATCGATAAAAACATGTCATTTCCCGAGCGTATTTTTTACATCCCAAAGTTTTACGATCATTCTAATTTTGACTCGAAATCCACCCAAGGTTTGTGCTGATTAACGATATTCTAGGGAGTCTACAATAAGTTCGAACGACGCAATTAATTTACTTCCCACTGCAAAGACTTTATATACAGCATTATGCCTTTACCTCAGGTAAGTTTTTAAAAACTTCTCCTTAGTTTTTGTCGTTTTCATTATTCTTAATCGGTTGTATTATATTTTTAACCAATATCACATAAACATAACTTTTTACATGTCAAATATTAGCCACCTCCGATGACTACATTTTGTTGTCTGCCACACAGAACGCCGTGCGCGTGGTATGCACGCGTGGCATGCGTCTATGCATATCACGCGGCGGCCGCTATGTATCAACCGCACGTAACTGTGCTAGTCACCTTTGCAAATTCTGGTGGAATCAGCAAAAATTATTTTTCGTTTATACGCCAAGTCAGTAAGACTCAGCTTTCTCCCACAGGCCATGACCGATCACCGACGCCAGTGGTACTGTGGCGTACACCAGCGTCAGCGTAGACTCGTACTCCATAGCTTAGTTAACAATGGCCACAGTGCCGAACGTTCGATGTTCGAAAGCTGAATTTAGGTGGGCCACTGGAATTCAAACTTTTACTTGTTTGAAGACATGTTTTTATCGATATCTTGTGATCCGCGCGCAGTCGCCTCGTCAAATATCGACCATAGGCATTAAAAAAATGTGCTTTAAAAATGTGAGTGCCACTTTAATCACTGCCCCTCGTGGTTCACATTGAACCGTGTTGGATACAAACACCACTGCCTAAGGACAATTGACTGAACTAGGAGAGTGTTTGTCAATTACTCTCACCTCTGAACTTTGACCTCATTGCATGTTCTGCCGTGATCACTCTTTGACATCTTGTAAACTTTCACCTTTTCATCCATTGTCATTATTGCTGGTAGAATAAAAGAAAACAACATGTTAAAATTTAGGAATCTAAACTGCCAAAGCTAGGAATGTGTGAGCTTAATCTTTGCATATGACATTAATCTACTTAATTCATAAAATACTGACATTGAGAGAACATTCAAGGGTTTATACTGTCTTTACACAGTGCAGATTTATAGATGTAGGCAGAGAATGGCAGCCATTTTGTTTTTTGCAACTGTAGCTCAGGAACACTCAAAAATTGAAAACATTTATTGTATATTGTTATCTCGACATTTATCTAGTCTTGGTTGGACTGCACTTCTGGGCTCTCATCTGGCTGTCCCAATGCAGTTCAGGGAAATCCCATTCAAAAATTTCTGAGCAAGATGGTGTAATACGGACTGGAGCCATGCATCCTCGGAGGACTGATCTATGTGTAACAAGTCATCGTTGATGACACAGTCCCCACTTGTTAATGGGTACTTTGATTACAGGTCCTCAGAGAGGATAGAGTCCTCTTCATTAGGTCTGTGATAACAATACTTTTGAATAAATTCGCTTGATACATGTCTGAGCTGTAGTTCAGGACATGAAAAAATCGTAATAAAATGGCCACATGGCGGCCTTATTGGATCGTATCACAGAACAAATCTATGGGCATATATATGACAGACATCCAGCTCTATGGGTTTTCTCAGAATTAGATATATGCATAATTAATGAGGTACAGTATGAAGCATCATAAGGTCTCCCATCATACCATACATGAAAGGTGTACCACTTATGGTTACTGAGTTATGGACAAATATGTATATTTGAGGTCAAAGGTCATCGAGGTCATGTGACATTTTGTCAAAATAATTGTATTGCTAAGTTATCCCTATATACCAA
>LD533047.1:82976-107862 GCA_001465055.1 Ptychodera flava | reverse complement strand
TAGCGGAGAAAGCAACAGGCTAGACCAGTTGGCTAAATCCCCAATCTCAAAAAAGTAGTTCAATAACCGAATTTCACTGGGCTCTGGTTTACCGCAAAAGACGACGGTTGAGGATCAGATCTACCGGGGAATATTCGACAGGATTGGTTCTGGTGTTGTTGAATGAGATGTTTGTGACTGGGGAGTGATATTACCGACTACATTGTGACGATGGAGATCTGCAGGATGAGGTGCAACACTGGAGACAACACGCTCACAATAACGAGCTACACCTACACCAGCCTCAATCGATGACGTCACAGCGGTTGCAGAAGCAGAGGTGTTTCTCCGTGAACGTGACATGGAGTTCAAAGATTCAGCATAGGAATTCACCTCGTTTACCTTTTCTAACTTAGTATCAGCCATTATTTTATCATCAATAAAAGAAAGTTTGTCCATGATATCACCAACTGAATATACAGTTGAAGCATATTTGCCCTCAATCTCCGCCACTTTCTTTTCAAGAGAAGTCCGCAACGATGACAATTGTTTTTTCAATTCACGTACCTCGGCAATAACACGATCTTGACACTACAATTCAATGGCCTTTTGTGTCTGTATCAACTGGCTCTGAAAATGATCGCAGATAGACCGTAGATCATTTTTCAGTGAGGCAAATTCTTCAAAGAGGAAATTGTATCGATTAGTCAGTACTATGTAGTTACTCTCAAATCTTTCTACGGCTAGAGAAAAAACGTGCATATTAACATCCATTTTGTCGACCGGCTCTTCTTCTTTTCGACCATCAACCGCTATTGGTTTTGGACTATTTGGAGGCAAAACATCGGTCACCTCACCACTTGGTACATCATTCGTAAAAGGGATCATCACACATGTTTCTGGCAAAAAAGTGGTTATCTTCATTCAAGAACCCTCAATCGCGGTATCAAACAACTCATACAGGGAGGGATGTGCTGTGGCGGGAATATGCATGTTGCTCTCTTTGGAATTGCAACACTGCACTTTACTGTTTGAATCAGAGTTCGTGTCTCAGCAACAGCATAGAATTTCTTACGACGTGCAGCCTTCTTGTTGCCCTTCTTGGCAGATCGACCACGCTTGGTTGACTCACACAAGTTCACTAGTTCATCACCCGAGTCAAAATCCCAGTAAATAAAGTCTGGGTCACTTTTTCTTCTCTTATCACGCTTACCCATTGCTTATGCAAATTAGTGAAACGATTGACTGAAAATAAACAGTGAAATAACCCGGGAACCGCCAAAACACAGACCACTTTATGGAGCGCTAATAAGGCGTTGCCACCTGACATCCGGCCATGTTCGAACCTTACAGATATGGCCCACGGTGTTGCCAACCCCGATTTCCGTAGGCCGACTCTAACTTAAATTATACGATAATAGACTTGTCTAAAACTGTGGGTAAATATCCTATATTTGAAAATTCATCAACACACATATCTGACCAAAAAATTCTAATTACGATACTGTGTTTTCTTGTAGCAGTAAATATCCAAATCATATAAACCTGCAATGTCGAAGTGTCCCGGAAATCCACTTCAGCTTGACACGGTCGATGTGCTAAACGATGACACCTTTATGATCACAGCGAGATCTTAAACCAAACACATGCTTAGCAAATGCTGAGCATATAAATAGCGCCACTACTCTCGTGAGAAAACTTGAGGTAAGGTCTTTTGCCTCGATGCAGTACTGATCAGTATGTTCTGTTTTATTGGTGAATTTAATATTTTGCAAATCTCTTGAAAGAATTTCGTATCTTTGAATAGTTTTGTCAGGTATTTAGCTTTGCATAATGTTTGGGTAAACGTCTTTCCATACTGTGAAACTTACTGGGCCTCGTCTTTAGGAACAGCAGGACATCTTTCAAGAGTTACTGGTCCAGCATGAAAATAGCTGGTCTCGGGCCATCAGGTTAGCGTGAATTTCGCAGGCTGCATGATACTATCACCACCTCATGATCAAATAGACAGACTGTTGTATTCAGTCATAAGTCCCTGCCAGGGTACTATAAGGCATAATTGGAACGATAGTGCCCAGGATAGATATTGTCCGATGGGGTCGACTGCGTTTAAGCCCAATCAGCTGTCCCTCTTGTCAGTGTGGCGGCCAAATCAACGCGCTATAATACATCCGATCCCATCAGACCTGCCCTGCATTACCATCTATAATGGCTAGAAGACAAAACGAATTTACAGGGGCGTGTTTAGCTGAAAAATGTAAAACCCGACTGGTTCCTTTTACAGATGCATTCAAGACAGGGTTTGGTGCGCATCTGGACTATCTGTATGCAGTGGGCCAGAGGACAGTTGCCGACGGAAGAAGACACATACTCTGGCTGTAACTTAGAGCCATCTTCTTAGCTCTTCAACAGTTTGAAGATTCAGTGATCAACCCGAGTGTCCTTGTCAGTTCAGACAACGCCACATTAGTTGCATATATAAACACAATTGAGGGGAAGGAAGAGATCTCCTACTCTATGTTACATGGTGTGGAATCTGATGATGTGATGCACAGACCACAATATTCCTCTCAAAGACTGGCACATGCAGGCAAACAAAACCACATTGCGGATACACTTTCTTGGAACCGTTTAGAGCAACCAACAGAGTTGGCACTACCCGAGCCAGTTGTAAACAAAAAATTTGCAATTTGGGCAACACCGATGATAGACTTATTTGCGACTTTCAAAAAAAAAACAAAAAAAACGCAAACTCCCATTCTTTGTTTCTGATTCCCGTTCACATAGCAGTAGGAGTATGTGCACTATCAATGTCCAGTACGTACATATCAACATATGCCTTTCCTACTCTACCACTTCTTCCACTAGTGCTAAAGAAATTAGTAGAGGAGGGGACAATAATAACTCTAATAGCCCCAATTGTGGCCGAAAAGGCCACAACACGTCATAACGCCATGAAATTAAACTTTCAAACTGACTTAATTATTGTTTGTTATTGGCTCGTTCTATCTAGTTCCACAGATCTTTGTCTGTACTAGTTAGGGTTATGAGACTAGGGCGCTTTTATTATTATTATTATTATTATTATTATTATTATTATTATTATTATTATTGTTATTATTACAAGTTTAGGGGCTATAAGTATTATAGAAATCTAATAACAGTTCATTGAAGCTTTGGGAATTCTGAAAAAGAGGTGTTGTTTGTGCTAATTTTGTCAAAAGGGGTGACTTGTAATTGTCGTACGTGCAGCGCGGAATTATGCATTATACTGTACGGAGAGAGGGGGAAATCATTAAGCCAAGGGGTAATGCTTGTCGGAAAAGTGACACTACGCAGTTTTTAAGCAATACAAGCAGGTATTGACGCAATGCGAATAGTTCTACTCCAGAATAAAAAGGACGCGATGCGTTCTAGAGACTCAGTACACCCAAGAGATCACGTGATTGCTGAACAAACAATCCCACATGTACACTAACGCATATGGAAATACACGTTCGTTTGTGTGCCATTACACACGTGGGTTTGTTTGTACCATTCGAATTCCGGGTTTGACCGATTGCGACACAAATCCCTGGGTCTGGACGTTCTTGCAAGCAACCGGCCAGATTTCAGCCTGATCCGGGTACTTTATAGAACACCACAAATCCGTTAATAGAAAAAAGACAAGTACCATAGCCAAATAAAATCAAAAATCAAAAATCAAAACATACAGCGTATACTATAGGTCTACCAGCTAGTATATATTCTCTCCGCCCAGTTAGAAAGGTGTTTTTTTATGTCACTACCCTTATCAATATTCATATAAGTGCAAATATGCTCGCTGTGTCTGGCAGCGCGTGCTCACATGCACAGCAGTGTAACCTTCCAATGCAGGCCCACCGTGGGTGCGCACAAAACAAGGCACAGCGCTAGCAACTGTGGAGTTCTATGCCAGTGCAGATGACAATATGAGCGTTCGCAATTGAGTGTATGTGCGTGTGAATGTGCAGTCTGGAACTTCTTCCTCTCGTGCGTGTCATTAAGCTATAAAATGATGTGCAAGTTGACAGAAACTGGAATGGGATAGATGTCATAGAGTATGGGTCCTCACCATCCTACTCTACGCTGTTCGTCGCACACATTCCTTCATGGTAAGGTCACCACCAGCTATCGCCATTGTATGGCCAGGGGATTTCATTGAATTATCTTTGCCTCATAAAATTGACAAGAACAACACATTTGCCATTGAACTACGCTTCAATTCAGCCAGCAACCTTCATCTTAAACTGTCACAGTCATGGCCACAACCTAACATAATTGACTCAGTTGCAGGCAAAGAACGCTTGTGCAATGAATCGACCATACCACGTGTGATTCAAAAGAATGATCATCTTTGTCAACTCAGCCATGCAACATCCCCACAGACAGCTGACACAGATACTAACCCCTAACCCTAACCCTAACCGCAGTGATTTTTGATGAAAGAAAGAACCGCTTCTTGAATCGTTTTAGGCGCGAATCTAGTGATAAAATATTTGAATGGAGGATGAGAGCGAAAAGCTTTGATTGTGGATTCTTCACTAAATTTTGCAGCACCAATAACAGGCGGAGGGTGACGTTTAGAATGACGTGATACCACAGTGAACTCTCCCTTCTCTATTCACGGACAGATTTTCAGATGCCTTTATCGATAGTCGGTCAGATTGTGATGGACGTTTAGCTTTGACAGCAGGTGCAAGAGGTTGAACCACATCTGCATACGAGCTTGTACAAGGATCTTTGTTCGAGGAAAAATGGAAGTCCAACGGCTGACAAACCGCTGACGATTCATATCCTGCCACCGGTGAAATCACCTCACTTTAAACACGTCCTTTCTCAGGCTTATGCAAACCATCAACGCAACTTTTCACTTCAGAAATATCTTTCCGTAACAAACCGAGTTCATTAGCAAAATCAGTCACCTCAGGGCACAGCAATGTCTTTCATTTGTGCCACTTCTCGCCTTAAAGACTTAAGTTTTACCATCAAAGTGGAGACGTCAATGTGGGTAGCATCTATTGGCGGCATTTTTGCCAAATCTTTAGCTAAAAAGCATTGCAGGTGTTCGTTGTCAACTTCGTGGAGCAATTTCACCATATCCAACAAATTAATAAATCGTTTATTCTGTCCCTGACGTTTTATCATCCTACCAGGGTCATTGCAGCATAGGTCAAAGTGAGTCCGTTTGGCATATTCTACTTCGCCATCACTGAAAAGGTTGCAACATAACTTCACCAGCATGTCAGTTGTGAGGACATCCATCTTATTGAAAATAAAACATAAAAGTTCGTCAATTATTGTAATTCTACTTCGTTCACTTCCTCTGTCTGCCTTACAGCCATTACTGCCACCAAATCGTTTCTTATTGCAAGTATTGCAAAGATGCATGTCCCCTTGGCATGGACGAAATCGGGACGAATACTCACCACAGTCTTCGCAGGACAGAGTCATACTGAATGCGCCACCACGTGTACGTTCCTTCACAAATTACGTAACACACTCAGCAGAAGTTCTTCCCTCCACAGCAGAATCATCCATGAAACAACAAAATCATCAATGAAACAGTTTATTTTAGTTATTGAAAGAATGGCATGAGGGTACCTGTATCTAAGCCTAGGCAAGTCAGTTCGCCTGAAGAGTTCCAAATAAGCGAATCGCACAGGATGAGGCATTATGATGTGAAATGCTACAAATAAGCTGTATTTGGTCGTACCAATTTATCACTACTTAAGACTAAACACAATACTACACTAACCTTGTCGTTTTTATTGGGTTTGGACTTTGTTCAAACTCGTCGATCGCGTTCCATGAACATTGAGTGTGGGGCATCCGTGTTTTTGGGCGCTGCCATTACAAGAACTGTTTATGGAACGCTATCTGCATAGTAGCGCTACTGGTGAACGGGTCGCAAAAACCAAAAATCACCGACCGACAATATTTTGCAGCTAGTAATAGCAGTGCTATCAATTTTCACTGGTGCACCATGGTGTAGCGGTGAATGTCGAGGAAAATGGCGAATAGTTGTGACTAGGAAATTTTCACTTTCTACAACAATTTTCAAACACATGCATGTTACTTAAACATGGCTCAAGCTAACTGATACTCGAGGAAAAAATAAGCCTGGTTTAAATTAATTACTTGCACATTTTACACGAAATATGCAAAAAAATACATGTATGGTCGAAGTTGCCTTCAATTTCAAAGACGTAAGCAAATAATTCTCGCTGAGATACATAACCAGTTACTCCTGAAGTCATTCTTCGTCGGTGATGGAAGCCATTACTGTCGAAAATGGCATAGGTAAACTGACGGACTGCCAAAATATGGAATTGGAGAGGCGGGAGGCGTTTTGGACGGTCGCCTGGGCTGCACTGCAAAGGCTCAGAACTTCGGAATTTTGGCGCACAATCTGTGCTACAGAAATTACTACGCACCTCCCTGTAAAGTGAAAGGGTTAGAATTCCACTAGCCAGCGGTCCCTTTATGAGTACGATCAATCAGCAAGTACTATAATTCTTACATATGTCACAGAGATATAAAATCTATAATGAAGTTACATTGGCTCGACGAATCATTGTGTAAACATTGAATTACTTTTAAAGCGTAATGTTACAAAGGGTGAAACGTGCACGATGTTTTGGTAGACCGTTGACCTTTATTCACATAAGTTCCATCTCAATATCACTCAGCTGTTGAGCTGTATTATGGCCTGTGTATCTTTCACTTCAGGAGCATAGAACATCCAATTTAAACATATCCTTACTAATTAAATGCGTCGGACTTGTCCTAGGATCATGGGTGTGGCCTGGCAAAAGTTCAGGATATATGCCTACTCATTGGTCGCGATTTCAGGTTTTTTACTATACATGTAGCTACTAGCTGCACGCGCGCAACATCATTGCCTATATATAATTTGGCCAAAGTTTGTTTTTGCATGCGTGACTGTTGCCGTAGCTTTTAGTTTGAGCCATAAATTGTTGTGATTTTTATTTTCGTCGTTCTCTCTGAAAATGCAGAGAATCCGACATATAGGCCCAATATTTATTTTTCATGTTAATGAAAGAAAAATGACGTCATTTGCGATCAAAGATATTTATTTTCAGTTAATTCCTTCAATTTATTGTTTTAATATTTATGTGCCCACAGACTTGAAGCAAGTCCATCTCTTCTGTTGAATTGAAAACTTTACGAAATTCTATTGCAAAAAATTAAAGTTATCAATCTGCGCATTGTCCTCCCTATCCCTGCTATAGGCCTATCAATGTCCTGACGTGATGCAAAATTCTGGTTTAGACATTGACCAGTGACTGTCATGACAATTGCTTGAATACAGGCCAATTAATTTCAAGTGCTTGAATGATTTAACCTTACACCATGCTCACAAAGTTGCCACTTGTGGTTGGCTTAAAGATAAGCCAGTGAATTTGTCAGTATATTAACAAACCAACGATGCCAGTGGCTCAAATTTAAACCAATAAATTATATTGTGAATTGTGACGGGCTTCAAAAGAAGCCATTCGGCTTAAATTTATGACATGACGGGCTTGATAATGAGCTACAAATGTATTGGTATGAATACACGCCATTTATACGCTGTGTGTTGGCGTGACTTCAAACCACAACAATCTTAGTGGATTTCGGGCAAACCGAAATATTTCAAACATATACACACTGGTTCACAGGCAAGCAACCTACAAATCAAGTGGTTATATTTCACAAGCCAGCCTTAACTAGTATTTGTGGCTGTGCAGAAAGGGACTCAGCTAAAGCTTGTAAAGGCATGGTTCAAGGAAATTTACTTACCAGATTACAAGTCAGAAAACAAAAGGCTGTGACACTTTCATAGTCCTCTTACAGACTAAATCAAACTTGATCGCTAGGATCGATTCCCCTACCTTTAATAAAATCGCTGCCCCGTTCAAAACGCCCAGAAGATGAAGAATTACGTTCGGATCTCGGGAAATTATCATCAGAATTTATTTATTTATTTATTTATTCGGACATCCTACGGTATCAAGTCCCATTTACAGGTTCCTAAAAAGCTCAAAATAAAGCCGTTAAAAAAGAGTGAAGAAGCCAGTATTTACAAGTATTTACAAAACTAAAATCAAGTGTAGGAGACACACACAAAAAAATAAAGCAAACAAATCAACAAGAACAGCCATTAAAATATAACATGTCTGATGTCAGACTTAAATGAATCATTAAAAATATCAATACTATGGTTATTACGAACCAATTCATTAAAATTACTCATACATCTGTTAAGTGGAGAAAATTAAAAAACATTGATACGGCTACTAGGTGGTCTGAATGTAGAACAGATGCGCAAACGTTTACCAGGTGCATTAAAGCATAACTTTGATAAAACATCTTGTAAATTATAAAATCCAGTTGCACACTTGTGTAAAAACATCATATCAAGATAAGAACGACGTCGCTACAAATTTGGTAAGTTAAACATGGTATAGAGAGCTTCATACTGGTCAGCATGATATAAAAATATCAGTATTGAAACACAAATATTTTATGAATTTACGTAGAACATTTTCAAGTGATTCCATATCTGATTTTTGCCAAGGGTTCCAGACAACAGAACCATACTCGATACAGCTCCATACAAGAAAAGTATAAAGAGATTCAAAAGTTTGATCCAAAGTATAATTTTGAGTTTTGTTTTATAAAACCCAACATTCTTAAAGATTTATTTACAGTAAAAGAAATATAATCTGAAAAACTTACGTTTGAGGTTGAAATAGCTCCCAAATCTTTAACTTTATAATGTCTATTAAGAATGATTTCTAAAATACAAGAGTCAAAATAAATTAAATTCCTCTTGTTGGTAAAATAGATCGCAGAACGCTTTTTGACATTAAACTCGAGTTTCCAAGATTGACACCAGATGTTGACTCTATCAACATCTTCTTGAAGTTTTAAACAATCTGAAATAGTTTTAATAGGTCTAAATATTTTAGCATCGTCTGCATATAATAGACATTGTGAATCCATACAAACACCTGGTAAATCATTTACATAACTACTGAATAACAGTGGACCAAGTAGTGACCCCTGGGGTGATGATACTGGGCCCGACTAAGAAAAGCGATTGTAAATAACTGCTCTTTGTTTATTGTAACTTAAATATGATTTTAACAACTTTAGAACTTGACCATTGAATGTGGTTTTCGACGATTTGCCTCATCCTAGATGTTAATTTTGGTGAAAAATCGAGGTTGCTGTTTCTGTTCTGGTGAGTGCAGAGGAAGAAACTATAGGCTTGCTTTTGCATATAAAGAAGTGATTGAGATTTCTGCATGATGGACATCTGCACTTATGTAATTGCCTTTTGCCTATTGTTCAGCTCCACTTGTGTGAACACAGGGTACGGACTTTACAAGCCAGATGATTATCCTTGTGGCAGTAAGAGAGTGAAGTATGGAGCTCGCGTTTGTTATTATAGAAAACATACTACTATCTTCAATGTATCGTTAAGTGATGGGGATGTTCATCCAAACCCAGGTCCCAATTTAGAATAAAATCAACGACGCCCAAATACGTCTTCATCAGGTGTGGGGAAACCGCTCATTATTTTCTATCAAAATACCCAGGAACTTAGAACTAAGCTTCAAGACGTTTATGCATGTTTCTCAGATGCAAAGTTTGACATTTTACTCCTGACTGAAACATGGCTTAATCCAAACATTTATGACGGAGAGCTGCTTGATGACGACACATACTCTATCTACCTAAGGGACAGAATCGACTCTCCTTCACTGAAATAGGATGGATGAGGTGTATTGATCGCGATGAAATCAACTCTTACATCTCGTCGCTGTACTGAATTTGAAACATCAGCTGAAAAGTTTGGGTAGAAGTCAAGCTACCAAGACAGACTGTATACTTATCTAGTATTTACCATCTAAGTGATTCACCAAACACAGTTATCAACGAACTTGACAAGTCATTAGACTTAGTCAGCAAATCTAAACGACCGATTGACATTGTCCTTATCTGTGGGGATTTTAATCTCCATGATATTGAATTGTCTGTGTCAGAAGATAACATAATTTAACCTGTATCATGGTCATCGAACAGGTCAGATTTGTTTTTAAATAGTTTCATTTATGAACATGAACTTTTTCAGTGTGTTAAAGACAGAACCTGTAACAACAACTTTATAGATCTTGTATTTTGTAACATCAACAATGTAGAAGTACATTGTGTTGATCCCATGGTGAACTTAATTCATAAGGCAATAGTGTGTTAACTGTCTGCCACTTGTTGCAGCAGTGCTCCCGTCAAATCTAACAGAGTTATATACAATTATAGGAAAGCTGATTTTAATCATTGAAATCAAACACTGGCTTGTATACCCTGTTGTATCCCAGAAGACAAAACAGATGTTGATGAGTGCATCGACCTGTTTTATGGTCTTTTGTTTTTCGCAATTAATGACTGCATCCCAAACGTATGCAAACAAAAATTCCTTTCTTGGTTTGACAGTGATCTTATTTGTTTGCTCAGGGAGAAGGAAGCTGCCTATCGTATTTATAAGAAGGGTATTGCTTCTTAGTGTGAATTTTCTAGAGCTCGAGCAGAATTTAAACGAGCAGGTTGAATTAAATACAAACAGTATGATTAAAATGTTGAATATGACATTCAAAACAATATTTAAGGTCGAATAGCTGCTAATTTTATGCATTATTTTCATGATTTCATTTTTAAACCAAAGTTGGTTCGTGTAAATGCTCTAACTGAAGGACGTGTATTTTAGTATCACTGCTCGTTGATTTTGACCATTCCTTCAAGTTTTTACAGGCTTAATAATAAACGGGTGCCGCACTCATAGATTGGCGCCCCCAAGGAAAAGTACAAAAAACAGTATTTCCTGCGCATACACATCGTGATCATAAGAGAAACAAGCATGATGCCAATAATTTGAACACACAACAAACGATGGCTAACAATTTGTTGTTGTAATCTTTATTCTCTCTGTCATATGGTTAGTTTGTGAAAACGGCGGGAAATCTAAAATGATGTTAAAACGTTTGAATTTACATGTCACTTGCGACACTTATGACAGTGTTACACACTTTTTCAGTCATTAATGGGTCTTATTCAATGAAACATCTTGGAAAAATGAGGATATTTTGGGATGGGTTTATTACATATTCACAGCTATTGGGGCTTTAAACGTTTCTTGGGACGAGTAAAATTAAGATGTTAATCAAAATCTGTCCCAAACTCAGTGTGCTATAAACATCAGTCTGCCTCTAAATCGAAAGAAGTTGCAGATTTATTTAACAATTTCTTTCAGTCCGTTTTCAAACAGGATGACGAAACCACAGGTGTTCCACCTTTTGATTATGTCAAAAGTGATGCCTCATTCAATATTCATATTTCTGTAGACATCATTCTCAAACATCTCAATACATTGGATCCTAACAAAGCCATGGGTCCAGATAACGTCTCAAGCATTTTATTAAAGATATGTGCAAATCAACTTGCTTACCCACTGATGGTTCTATATAACGTTTCCAAGCCGGTTTAAGCAAGCTAATGTTGTACCAATTTTAAAAAGTGGAAGCAAATGCGATGTCACAAACTATAGACCAGTGTCACTTCTCTCATTAATAAGCAAAACATTTGAGAAAGTGATGTTTGATGAAATATTTAACCATTTATTTAAACACTATATATGTAATAATCTGATGAATATAATCCTGATTGCTGATATTAACCAACCTCTCTCTGGTGACCGGAAATCGTTTTTAAAACGCTTAGGTTCGTGCCTAAAGCGCGATCTTCACTGCTCAGTTCTTTGGTCGAAGGCCCGTTCTGGAGAACTCAATCGTACCCCATAATCTTAATAATGTCTGGGCGATTGACAACGTTCTCTGTAATTCCAGTAAGGAGAGCGAAAACCTTCAAACCTCAAAACGCCAAGGCGAAAATTCATTTCAATGTAAGTCTCGGCTTGAGCGAGAAATAAGGGACTAGACAGATATTAAAGGGATGGGCCGGTGTTTTTCGACACACCGCTGCATCAAAAATAGTGACACTTCGAAAGTTCTTGCAGAAAAAAAATTAGTGACCCTTCCACTTATCCATGCATGAAAATAAGTGACCCTCCCCTGTTACTCAAAGCATTTAGTAAAAAGATATTTAAGAAAAAGATATTAGGCTGCAATCACAAATACCTCAGTGGCGCAGCGCGAGAGATTCCAAACTAAATTATCATATTTTTTTAAATACCCCACTTACAAACCCGCAATGGCAGTGCACATGTGAACAAGAAATTTGATTTTAGAAATTTCGCTGAAAATGATGATCCACTATACAGTGGAGTCTATGAAAAAACTGTAAATATTTTTCCCGAATTAGAAAATGTGCACTATTTATGCATATATGGTGGACCCTTAATAATTGACATAATTGTACGTGAGTAGCAGATGTGGTTACATAGGCATTTATGTACAAGGAATTTGATTTCGGAATTTTGCTTAAAATGTTTCTCACTATACATGGGAGCCTATGACAAAACTGTAAATCATTTTCTGCCTATTAAAATCATGCAATATTTGTGAATATATTGACCCTGAATAATTGACATAATTATACTTGATTAGCAGAGGGTGGTAACATGTGCATTTGTGTACAAGGAATTTAATTTTGAAATTTCGCTGAAAATGTTGATCCCCTCTACATTGATCCCACATTGTTATTGAAAGGTTAAGTTAAAATTTTTATCATTATAGGGGACAGTTATGCACAACAGAGGAGTTGGGTAAGTAGAAATAATGACAACCTAAATCTTTTGCCTCAATGTGGCTGCTTGGATCAACAATATATTGTTTAATATACCCAAAAATGGTAATGGCAGAAAACGGACAAGAACGACGCTTCGTCGATATTTGGTGGCGTAAATCCAGACTAACTTCATAGTTAGATCTGACTACGCTAGCTACCATGACCTCTTGGGATTCCTTGGTACTAATATGTCTGACATCCCTCCAGTTTTACCCAAAACGGAATCACTTACCTTATAAGCTTGACTTATTGTCGAGTCTTCCAAGTTATGGGAAGTCGACTGTCGATCCGAGGGGTTAATATTATGTTGGTCAGCGCCTTAGGAAATTCACAGTCATCTGAACCAACAAATCCGCGCTCCAAACCTGCTAGCGTAGATGGAGAATTCACACACTCTGCGTCGGCATTGCAAACTCATGATGGAAATTACGAGAAAACAAACAAACAAACAAACGAACTAAAAGCCAAAATAAAGAAAGAAGCAAAATCGTCCTTTATTGACAAACAAGAATACAAATAAAATTATTTGTCGGTAAACGGAAATGGTCATACATAAGTAATAAATAAACAAATAAACCCGGATCCAGATCAGAACCCACCGTGGTTGCAGTTTAAATTATGGACAGATGATGTTTTTTGGCTCGTTACTGCTCGATATTGGTTCGTTCTATCTCATTTTACCTCATTATTACTTTGTACGGGTTGTTACTTATATTTACTTGATTTACAAGCTTAATTTTTCTGCCTCACGAAAGATGCCTCTTTGCTTATGTGAACGAAAGTCCCAAGGTTTCCCACTTCGTCCTCGTTTGACTATTATATGTTGTTCATTTCCAAATAATTATTGGGAAATATGACAATAGACAGCCGGTGAAAGGTCATTACCTCTTTCCAATCTTGCACAGACATCTTGGTATCGGCTGATTTATCACAGTCAAGAACGTTTGAAACTGTCCATGTGTCAAGTCCATATGTTATAGCAAAGATACATCTCGCTAACAGTCCGCGGCCTAAATTTGCCTGTGTGTGCTAAATACAAGTGCATGTGGTCAGGTATGGGTTATTTTTATTCATTTTTATTCTTTCAAAATTTGTTCCTGACTAAGGCTTTACGGCTATTTAATTTTTACAGGGATTATCCACAATCCAATGAGAAGTGGCAACGAAGGTGAACAAGATGACATACGGAAAATGCATCGTCCATTATCCAAAGAATTCCGCATTGATTCATTCAACGAAAGTCTTTTTAAATTATCTCAAGATATTACAAATGGTAAGATCATGTATACCGAAATGTTACTCTTAGATAGTGTTAGGCCAGCAGTGACCGTTCTTTCACTGACTTGTCAGTTTATTTCGACATCGAAAATAAATGTCTCCGAAAATCATTAGCGAGTTTTTTCCATGTTCCCCTGTAAGCTTTCGGTACTGGATTTCAATGAGGTAAAACACTTTTATATAAATGACCTGTTACAACATTCTTCGAAAAGCTGCAAAATGAACGTAAATTGATTTCTTTTGTATGCGTTGTTTGATTTTGTAAATTTTCTCCTGGGAAATTATGGGTTAGGATCTTGAATGAGCACTACTATCGATTCCATTTTTTTTCAGTTGTACCATGTTGTGACCAAATAATTATATAATATTGACCAAACCACCAAATGTTTGGTTTATAATGGAAAAATAACTTTCAAAATCAAGATATCTGTGCTGAATACCGTATTCCTCCTATTCTACGACCCTCTTTCCAGAACCAAAGATGACGAATAAGATGTGGGGGTCTAATAAACGGATGTCAAAGCGAAATGGAACGTCGTAGTTAATTTATGCGAATTTATGCAATATTATGCAAATTTTTATGCCAATGATTTCTTGATTCACGCTATAGACAACTCGCACTTTGTGATATCGACTCATGGCCATGCTGCGTAGATACTGACAGTCGAATCTGCACAAGTATAAATTAATGGAGATCCAAAAGTTTTGAAAATATAGCGTATTCGCCATACTAAATGTGATCTTACGAACAGGCAGGCTCGAACAGGTAAAGTGTTGAAGCATCGGCTGGCCGAGACGAAAGATTGCTGCGCCAATCCGCTTATTTGATGTGTTGAATTTTTGGAAATAAACCCTGAAGGTTTTTTTACTACTTGTATCGATGACCGAAATGTCTCTTGATGTTGAATTCAGTCATCTATGATCAGCTGTTCGGAATATGGTGCGCAAATGCAGTTTTCGTTCTAAGTGTAAGTGTATAGGGCCGTTTATGAAGTTGGGCATTTTTCCCTCGCAAGACTTCGAAAGCGTGCGTAATGTTCAAAATCTGTTACACTATCGTTCTACACTGTAAAAATAGCGGACGCCAGACTCGTCTTTACGCGTTCAAAATGTAGATGTCGGTGTTCAAATTTGAATGGCTAGTGTTCATATTGTTAACACTAGTGTTCATATCATTTACAATGATGTTCTTAACCTGAACACGTTATGTTCACAACCATCTCCTTCAAGTGTTCAAAAACTCAGCATTACAGAAATTTTGCAATACTGTAAAACAATTAACAATCTTTAGTGTTTTTACTTTATTATGGCCATATTAAATTTACTACTGTATCGCTGTTAGGCAAAAGTACACGGATTTTAAGTAACGAATTTCCCACTAAGTGAAAAATATCTCCGGTCTAAAATTACTGAAAGCATGTTTTTTCTAAAAAAGAAAGCATACATAATAATATTACACGTTTATTACGGGTTTAAATTTGGAAATTTGGAAAAGAAAATCAGATAACCACCATGAACGTTTTAATTTTAACATCGGCGTGCAAGAGGCGTTCTACTCCTTAACACTTGGTGTTCAAGTTTTGTGCCTCTTCTTATCCCGTCATGCATCAAAACGGAAGTTGCGACATTTTTCTTGTAAACGCACGCTGCAGTCGTGATCGTGCGGAAGCAAGACCAGTAAGGGTAAGTTTTCTCTCTAAAATAGTAAAAGGTGTTGAATTTTGAAGCATCTGTATTATCATCCTTTGAAATTATTTGTGTAGTACTTTGTAATAGCTAAAAAACGTGAAGAAACCTTTTTTCTTTCAGTGGCTGGTATACCATACACTAGCTGTGAATACGCAGCGGTGTTTTGTGCCATGGCGTATCGATCGCACTCGGGTCAAGGGTCATCACCGCAAAACTGTGGCGATAACCCTTGACCCGAGCGCGATCGATATGCTACAAACCGCTGCGTAATCACAGCTATCACAAGTCTTTTAGTAATCACAATCGCATATAAAACATTAGTTAAACATCGCAGAGTGTACACTATATTGTTTCAGCAAATGAGAGTTGGCCTTTCTTTTACTTTTCATCAGTTGATGACAAGAATAAGCCAATATTTTGTAACAGTATCGCAAAAAAGGCACTGTATACCAAAGTCACCCCTTTTCCTTAACCTAATAAGGCCACCTTGTCTTTCATTTAAAGTCTCATGTCGCCATATTACCTATTGTTGCATTGTTTTCAGGATGTGAAAAGTTGGATTTACCTGGTAATCTAAGAGTTATTACAGAAACTGATGGGACAGGATTGGAAGAAGATGAGTGTACAAGTAGCTGCCTGGAAACAAGCTTGAAAACCTCAGTTCATCTCTCATGTAGATTTAAACTTCCGAGGGCCAGTAACTGAATTTTGATAAGTTTCTGTATTTTTGTTTTGAATTTATCTAAGCTTTGGTAGATCGCTATGATCAACTAAATGTTACTGGAGAATAAGATTTCAATTACGTGTAGTCTCCCTTATAATATGCAATGGTGGAATGAAGAATTAAAGCAAAATGCGACAGAAAATTCAGAGTCAAAAATGTACACTCTGAATTTCTGAATTTTCTGAAATTTTCTCTCTGAATTTTCTGTCGCTTTCTGCTTCAATTCTTCATTGCACCCTTGCATCTGATGAAGGAGACGTCACGTCTTTGAAGGCTTATGCTCCAGTAACATTTCGTTGATCATAGCCTGCTACCAAATCTTAGATTATTTTGTATTGTAGATCAACACGTCTTTTGTTGTCGATTTGTTACTTTTTTAAGCTTTGCTTTTAGCGACGCAGAGCTTATCTAATAGGTGAATGTGAGGCATCGTCCTAAAATTTTTACATCCCAAGCTTTTCAAGTTTTCTTCAAAACGGCCAGTACGATTCCTTTAATATTTGGAGTACAGGTTCCGAGAGATTACCCTAATCATATATGTTCAAGTTATGGTGAACTACGCAAATTTGTATTTTTGAGGCGAATTTTGCTATTTTTTGGCAAAAATCTTTTTCTCTCTTACTGGTGGTTCGACGTCTTGAATATTTGGTTAACATGTCCCTAAGAATGACCTTCGTAAAATTTGTGCTAGTTGTGATGAATTTTTATTTTTCATGGCAAGTTTTTTCGTTTTTGGTCAAAAAATCTTTAAAAATCTTCTTCAAAACTACTTAATGAACAGCTTTAAGAGAAATGACACTGACACAGGGTTTGGCAGGTAAGGCAAGAGCCTCGAGGTAAGTTTAATGCTGGAACAACTGAATGCAAAGGCTCTTGCAAAGCCAACAAGTCACAATAAAGGTGATCATAAAGAAACAAATTACATTGCTAATAACATACAAGTGAATTACAATGCAATAACAATGCTAGCTCAATGGGAGGGACGGTGGGTGGAAGAACAACACGCTGGGCACTGTCAACCCACTGGCGGCCAGGAGCGAAAGTGACGTGTCGGGGTCAGAGGTTACGCTCCTAATTATGCAACATTCCCATAAATGTTAAGTGTTGCCTAAATTATTCGCTCAAAGAGAAATGACACTGACACAGGGTTTGGCGGGTAAGGCAAGAGCCTCGAGGTAAGTTTAATGCTGGAACAACTGAATGCAAAGGCTCGTGCAAAGCCAAATACCGCCAAACCAACAAAACTGACTCAGTAAATACTATAGGTGCCAGAGTCAGACCGGAGCTAAATGTTGACTCATACAGAAGGTGACGGAAAATCTTGTCTTAAATGCAATGCTAAGATAACGCAAATATGCGCTGGACCGCCAATCGCCCTGTAGCTTGATCAACTCACCAGGGACTCCACATGAAAAGGCGAAGCTGGCACCACCTCTGCGTAAGCTGTGGCCAGAGTAAGCGCTAGCAGGGTAGCTAGCTGCTGACAACAACCGTTTGAAAGATGAGACGAATGAGGAATGAGTGAGAGGAAGGAGGGAGGAGCCCATGGGGATGACAAAGGCAGGGCTGATTGGCGGTGCAGGCACTAAGGAACACATGTGTCGATAAGCTTTGACAGGGCACCAAGGTGACCCTGGGACACTGGCAATCAGAATGGTTAACGAACGCTCATAAAACTGAATGGTCTTGGACCAAGTAACAACGATAATGAGGCCGTAATCACTTACAACAATCTTGCCTCTGCATAAGTGCTTGTTTGGGTCAAAGGTAAATCTTGACTTTGGGACCAGGTTAGATTTACGAAAAAAGGAAAAGAAACCAATTAAAATGGCTGCCCAAATAGTGGCATCCGTTGCCTTTGACAAATCAAGAAACTGTAAAATTTGCAATAAAATGGTGGGAGTGACAGGCAATTTCTGACGGGGAGAGCACAAAGTGCCTCGACTCAAGCCTTTGATAGTAAGTGAAACTACGTAGCTATCACATGCCTCAGGAGGCATGCCATGAATTCTGTGTAAAAATCTAATTGCGTATAGGTAATTGTGAAGTGTTCCAGTGGAAGTGACAGACCTTGCCAGGAATTGGAGAAAACGACAAATGGTTTGAACAGATGCTGGCACTGGGAGAAACTTGAAAAACTTGCAAAACAAAAGAAAGCCTTTCACTTGTGAACTCAAGTTGTGACGTGAACCTTCAGATAAGGCGGCCTGTTGTGATGCTGATAGGTCTTTGTCTAACTGGGAGATAATTTTTTGGCGGACACCTGTAATGAAAGGATTACCAATCATTAACAAATTGAAAGTGGTCATCATTTACTGTTGTGACCGTCATGTCAGCTATTGCTGGTTGGCACTCTTGACGGTATTTTGAGCCCAAGTGCCATCTACTTAGACCGTCTGCCACTCTATTGCAAGAGCCGGCGAGGTGGACTGCCCTTATCTCAAAGCAACAGGTGGCAGAAATGAAATACAACTCTCTGAGACAGCATGCCATGAATCTGTCCCTGGTTCGCCCTGTGTTGATCACTGTAACCGTGGCCTCGTTGTCGCAATACACTTGAATTCTTTTGCCGCCCCATTCATTACCCCACAACTTAGTGGCCACTGTAACAGCGAGCAATTCAAGGGCATTAATATGTAGATCGAGATTCAAGATGCTACTGGGGAATTCCGCATGGAAATAGTGAGTACTTGTGCAGCCGCCACAACCTGTTAGACAGGCATCGGACGAGAAAATATCATCAGGGCGACTCCAATGTGCTTGGTTGATCATAGTGACCCCATTATATACCCTCATAAAACGGGCCCACCACAGCACATCTGCATGGAATTCACGGTTTAGGTATGCATGGTGTGAGGAACGTTTTAGTGATCTCAGTAAATCTAACATCCGGTTGAGAAGAGCACGACCAGGTTTGACACATTTTGCAGCAAATGACAGTTTACCGATGAGTGACTGAATTTCCTTTCTGGTTGCTCTCCTCTTGTTTCCCCATTGGCCTAACTCTACTTCTATATCATGTAGGCGATCTGGTGTGACTTCTAGAGACATGGTCAAAGTATTTATCAGTATGCCTAAAAAAACCAGGCTGGTGGCAGGGGGAAATGCCTTTTCGACAGACTCATTTACACCCAATTCAAATAGTAAATTACCAAGGGCAAGAAAGGCGTCATCTGCTCTTTCGTGGGTTTCAGCGCCCCCAAAGTCGTCAATGTAATTAACACATTCATAACCACGATGATTGTATGTATAATTGATGGCATTGGTTGTGCGCTGACAGGCTAGGGCTGCTGTGCGTAAGCCGAAGGGGAGAGCCAAATCGAGGAAAAGAAGACCCCGCCAAGTGTATCCCAAGTACCTGTAGTCATTGGGGTCAACGGGAATTTGTCGATAAGCCCTGCTCAAATCTCTCTTAAATAGGAGACAGCCCCTCCCCTTGTTTAAAATAATGTCAACCAAATTATCGATAGATGGATAGTGCAGCTCGACAGCCTCACCCAAATACTCCCCTTTTGGAATGCCATCGTTCACAGAGCAATTAGGAGGAAAACTAAGATCGCACACAACCCTCCTGTCAGGACTGCCTCTTTTGTCAACTGTTTATAATGGCGAGGTGACAAGCGGGATGGGTAAGGGATTCGACAGGAATGGCCCGAGTAATGCCCCGGCCCCGACTTCTTTGTTAATCCATTTATCAACATGAGATGGAAAATTCAGTGCTGAACTGTGATTTTTATTAGAACCGAGTGGAATTGTGTCTAACGTATAATTTATAGGCCAGCCATATTCTAGGAATTCACACACCTGTCTGTCGTAATAATGTTGAAGCTCTGTGCGCCAAATGGGGATTGTTAAATTTGACGGGACAGGGATTTTAGCTCCTATATAGTTGGGGCTACCTGAATCAGTAACCTTTTTGTGCATGTCCAAAATTGCCATAAAATTAAGAGGTGATTCGGGGGGCCAATACTCACAACCATCATTGTTAGCGAGGCTGTTACTCGTTATCAGCTCAATGTCGGTATTACGCTGTGCAAATATCATAGAATCATCTACGTTGCGATCACTTTGCACTGGTGGTACAGTAACGTGTCCTGTTGTGTCACATGGGCGCTCAAATGTGTCAAGATAAGTTTTCTCAAAATGGCTGTCACGTTGAGCTCTGTGACAAGGGTTTCGCTCAAGGGTGTCAGAAGGTACGGGTACTTCAGTGCAATACGCCTGTGTATCGCAATCATCCTGTTCAGTGTCGCTATCGCACTGCAAAGACAGGTCATGAAAACATGTCGAAAGTGTGTCACAAAAATCCTGGCCAGGGCCACAATTGCCCTGCGGAAAAGAATCAGTATCGCACCGTGTATGTGTGTTGCAGTCGTCCTGTTCAGTGCCACTGTCGCACTGCCAAGAGTCTAGGGTATCATGTGGCAGCCGTGTATCACGAGTGTACGTCTCAGTGTCGTTGTAACACTGCGCAGGGATTGTGCTGCCCGTCTGGGCGAGTGGGTTACACGCGTCCCACTCGGAATGGATATCAGAGTATTGTTTAGGTACATCGACTGTGTCGCGAATATGCTGAATATCGGCGCATACCTCACCACAAGCATGAGGCGCAGTGTCAAAGACGCTCTGCGTTACATCCCTTCTGTCGGGATGCTGTTCGTGATCACTTAAGTGATGTGAAAGAGTACATGATGCATTGTTGTGTCTACCCAAACCCGTAATCGTTCTACTGTGAAAATTACCATGCCCGGGGTCGTCGGTAAGAGCAGAGCGGTGCGCTTCACATGCAGTATTGGGAATTGTGGGAAACTCTGAGTAATTGTTATGATAAACATAATCATAAGAGGGTGTTGAAGCATTATTTACAGAAATGGAAAAACAAGAGTGATGATTATCAGTAGTAAAACCAAAGTTACACGACTTGTCGAGATTACATGGGTTTGTGGTATTACTTAGATTAACAGATACGTCCACCCGATGCCCAGAGTCATTGTGATAGAATCCGTCAGTCTGATTTGTCTGATCAACAGTTAGTGGCTGACTCAGGCTACAACGTTTGGGTTTAGGTACCTCACTGTCTTTCTTTCCAGAGCTGGCTTCCTTGTCACGGTAAGCTTTGTCCTTCCATTGACAATCTATTTTGGGATGTGCGGCCAGACTGCTACGTAGCTTGACACACGCCTCACAGTAGTGTTTGAAGCTGCACTCGCCGTCTTTGAGATCGCATTTATTGTATTGGTACTTATAGCACACGCCAATGATGTCTTTCTTTTTCTTGCTTGTGGGACCAGCGGACTTGCGGTCATGTTTTACTTCGCCTATTCTGGGCAGCAAGTACTGCTCTCTGAGGTCAGAAAAATCACTCTCCCATGACTTGATGCCGGACTCCATATCGTTGAGCAAGGCGGCATGGTATTTCAGGATAGCATCCCACGGAAAAATATTCGCGTCTTTCATTAACGCATGAAGATGTGACAGACAAAACCGACGCTCTTCGGAGGTTAATTCACTCAATTGTAGAATAGCCAAATGTCCTTCCGTAAATTCGGACATGGACAAGTCATCGTACTTCGGGGCGGAACCCGTGAATGTTCTGCTCAGGACATACATGTGAGGCCACAGTACCGCCTGACACACGTGATCGCAGCGTGTGTGAAATCTCATTGACTTCAACTGAGGCCTACCTGTAGTCCCAGTGAATGCAACTGCTGGGGTCCCCGCCGGAATTGTACCGAACGATGATGCCTGCTGAGACCATGGGCTACTGGCCTGAAATAGTGCTGGATCTCCTGCTCGTCTACGGCCATTTTGCGCAAGTCTGTCATGGCATATGGGCCAGGGTCGGGGCGAGCAGCAGTTGCAGGATTGTGGTTAGGTGACTTCCGCTCGTTGCCGGCTGCAAGTTTGTCCTGCAATGAATTTTTTTCGGTGTTCAGCGCCCCTATATCTCGCCTCAAAGTCTCTATTTCTGCCTCTTCTTTTATCTTTTGTAAGGCTGATTCAAGTTTGGACTTCTCGTCGATGAGTTTTTCTTTCAGAGTGGTTTCCATTAGTCCGCGTCGAGTTGTTGGTTTGGCGCCAGGGTTGGGTGTCGCCATTTTCACTTTCTGGCCCCACTGAACGTTTGCGCGGGCTTTTGGTTTTGACTTGACTGGATCGGCGACAAATTCAGTGAAAGCTCGTTGATTTTTCACTCTCTTTGACTGGCGTGTATTCGGAGGAGTAATACCTAAGTCCACGAGTTGTTGTTCAGCCGGATTCATGATTCATTGAAAAAATGGAAGAACAACACGCTGGGCACTGTCAACCCACTGGCGGCCAGGAGCTAAAGTGACGTGTCGGGGTCAGAGGTTACGCTCCTAATTATGCAACATTCCCATCAATGTTAAGTGTTGCCTAAATGAACAGCTTTGATATTTTTGACATAAGTCTCTGCGGATAGCTTTTTCATATTGTTCAAATGGTGCAAAAATATGCAAATTTGTATTTTTGAGACATAAAAGACATTTTAGACATTTTTAAGACATAGAGAATTATCAGAATATAATATATTCGAGTTATGAAGAAATCTGCAAGTTTTTATTTCAGGGTCAATTTTTACCATTTTAGGTAAAAAAATTTGTATCTTGAAAATTACCCGTCTTATAGCTTTGATATTTGCTACACATGTTTTTTGGGATGGTCTCAATTTGATATGTCCAAATCATGGTGAAATCTTCAACTGTGTATTTTTTGCAGCTATTTTCCCATTTTTTGGTGAGGCCATCTCGAAGTGAGCTGTCAGAGATCCTTTACATAATACTGCGAGCTTTTTCGACGTCTAAGTCGCTTGTTGTATTGCTATATTGGTGTTGAAATGGCTAACATTTAGGTTGTTGCCATTGGTTTTAGACTGCAGTTTCCTTTTACAAGTGAATTTTAGTAAGACCTGAAATTTCCAGGTTCAACAGCAAATGCTTATTGACATACAGAACAAAACTTATGAAACGAAGTCAAAATTAGTTAATGTGTTTTTAATTTCCGAGAAGTAGAGTTTTGAAATATCACTGATTTATTTCAGAGTTTATTTAAAGGTATTACAAACAAACAAATCTTTTCGTTCATGAAGAACTTTGTTGGACAAGGAAATGCGGGTTTTACACCTCCAAGGACCCCTTTACACACTTTCTGCATGTTGTGTCTGACTGTGACACTTTGTGACAACTTGACATGTTGTGTTTACTTTAGTGTAGACAACTATGTACCATGTGTATCAGAGAAGCCTTGACTAACCTTTGTCCAAGTTTGCAATTGTCTATACAAGAGGAAATGTCTTAAACTATCTTACAAACACGGAGTGAACATTTCACACGAATACGTGTTTTCAACACAATAAGTAAGCCAAATTTTGAGCTTTTTCAAAACAGATATTTTTGTACGTTTTTTCCAAGTATAAACATATAACGTAATCCACAATATTGAAGTTAAACCTGTTTTGTCATTACTTTGTTCATATATTTTGAAAACGATCGACAGTGTTTATAAAGATTTTCTTTTGTTTATGTTTTGATAGGAAGGTGTTTACACCGTTGGTGTTTTCCTCTGACAAACTTTTCAAAGTGGCCATGTTTATTTTCCCGTTTTACACTAAATAATTGTATTTTACTCAACTAATTTTTGTGCATTTTTAGAATAAAATAATTTTACTGGATATCATTGGTCCGTTATGTTATTTCCAGGCTTGAACACCCCTGAACGCCAAATGTTAATGTGTTCAACAAGTGCATATCATGTGTTCAATCCTTTAACACACTTATCGTTGAACGGCGTACATGCGTTCAAAAAGTGTTACAGCCCTTTAAACGCGTAAATGCGTTCAATTTTTTGAACACATTTCATGTGCAACGTGTGTTCAGATATGCAACACCATATGTTCAATATAATGTCTGATGAACACATAGTGTTCAAAATCTGCACACGTGTGTTCAAAAATTGAACGTTGGTTGAACACGTAGTGTTAAATTTCTGAACGTCTAGACGCGTTCAAAAAGTGTTACAAAAAGGCGTTTAATTGGTGTTCTATCCTTGAACACTTAACTTTACAGTGTACTCATTGTTGGGACGAGTTCAGGGAACACTGTAAAAATAGCGGACGCCAGACGCGTCTTTACGCGTTCAAAATGTAGATGTCGGTGTTCAAATTTGAACGGCTAGTGTTCATATTGTTAACACTTGTGTTCATATTATTAACAATGATGTTGTAAACCTGAACACGTAGTGTTAAGAACCATCTCCTTCAAGTGTTCAAAAACTCCGCATTACAGAAATTTTGCAATACTGTAAAACAATTAACAATCTTTAGTGGTTTTTACTTTTCTATGGCTATATTAAATTTACTACTGCATC
>LD533047.1:72436-82574 GCA_001465055.1 Ptychodera flava | reverse complement strand
GTTGGATTTACCTGGTAATCTAAGAGTTATTACAGAAACTGATGGGATAGAAATTGAAGAAGATGAGTGTACGAGTAGTTGCCTGGAAACAAGCTTGAAAACTTCAGATCATCTCTAATGTAGATTTAAACTTCCGAGGGTCAGTAACTGAATTTTGATAAGTTTCTGTTTTTTTGTTCTGAATTTATCTAAGCTTTGGTAGAACGCTATGATGAACTAAATGTTACTGGAGAATAAGTTTTAAAATACGTGTAGTTTCCCTTATCATATGCAATAGTGGAATGAAGAATTAAAGCAGAAAGCGACAGAAAATTCAGAGTCAAAAATGTACACTCTTCTGATTTTCTGAATTTTCTGAAATTTTCACTGTGAATTTTCTGTCGCTTTCTGCTTCAATTCTACATTGCACCCTTGCATCTGATAAAGGAGACGTCACGTCTTTGAAGGCTTATGCTCCAGTAACATTTAGTTGATCATAGCCTGCTACCACTCTTAGATTATTTTGTACTGTAGATCAACACGTCTTTTGTTCTCGATTTTGTTACTTTTTTCAGCTTAGCTTTTAGCGACGCAGAGCTTATCTAATAGGTGAATGTGAGGCATCGTCCTCAAATTTTTACATCCCAAGCTTTTCAAGTTTTCTTCAAAACGGCTAGTACGATTCCTTTAATATTTGGAGTACAGGTTCCTAGAGATTACCCTAATCATATTTGTTAAAGTTATGGTGAAATACGCAAATTTGTATTTTTGAGGCGAATTTTGCTATTTTTTGGCAAAAATCTTCTTCTCTCTTACTGGTGGTTCGACGTCTTCAATATTTGGTAAACATGTCCCTCGGAATGACCTTCGTAAAATTTGTGCTGGTTGTGATGAAATATTCAAATTTTTATTTTTCATGGCAAGTTTTTTCCTTTTTGGTCAAAAAATCTTTAAAAATCTTCTTCAAAACTACTTAATGAACAGCTTTGATATTTTTGACATAAGTCTCTGCGGATAGCTTTTTCAGATTGTTCAAATGATTCAGAAATATGCAAATTTGTATTTTTTGAGACACAAAAGACATTTCAGAGATTTTTAGGACATAGGGAATGTGATATATTCAGAATGTGATATATTCGAGTTATGATGAAATCTGCAAGTTTTTATTTTGGGGTCAATTTTTACGATTTTTGGTCAAAAATTTTTATCTTGAAAATTACCCGTCTGATAGCTTTGATATTTGCTACACATATATTTTGGGATGATCTCAATTTGATATGTCCAAATTATGGTGAAATTTTCAATTGTGTATTTTTTGCAGCTATTTTCTCATTTTTTGGTGGGGCCATCCTGAAGTGAGCTGTCAGAGATCCTTTACATAATACTGCGAGCTCTTTCGACGTCTAAGTTGCTTGTTGGATTGCTATATTGGTGTTGAACAGGCTAACATTTAGGTTGTTGCCATTGGTTTTAGACTGCAGTTTCCTTTTACAAGTGAATTTTAGTAAGGACTGAAATTTCCAGGTTCAATAGCAAATGCTTCTTGACATACAGAACAAAACTTATGAAACGAAGTCAAAATTAGTTAATGTGTTTTTAATTTCTGAGAAGTAGAGTTTTGAAATGTCACTGATTTATTTCAGAGTTTATTTAAAGGTATTAAACAAACAAATCTTTTCGTTCATGGAGGACTTTGTCGGACAAGGAGATGCGGGTTTTACACCTCCAAGGACCCCTTTACACACTTTCTGCATGTTGTGTCTGACTGTGACACTTTGTGACAACTTGACATGTTGTGTTTACTTTAGTGTAGACAACTATGTACCATGTGCATCAGAGAAGCCTTGACTTACCTTTTTCCAAGTTTGCAATTGTCTATACAGGAGGAAATGTCTTAAACTATCTTATAAAAACGGAGTAAACATTTCATACGAATACGTGTTTCAACACAATAAGTAAGCCAAATTTTGAGCTTTTTCAAAATAGATATTTTTGTACGTTTTTACAAGTATGAACATATAACGTAATCCACAATATTGAAGTTAAACCTGTTTTGTCATTACTTTGTTCATATATTTTGAAAACGATCGACAGTGTTTATAAAGATTTTCTTTTGTTTATGTTTTGATAGGAAGATGTTTACACCGTTGGTGTTATCCTCTGACAAACTTTACAAAGTGGCCGTGTTTATTTTCCCATTTTACACTAAATAATTGTATTTTACTCAACTAATTTTTGTGTATTTTAGAATAAAATAATTTTACTGAATATCATTGGTCCGTTATGTTATTTCAAGGCTTCAACACCCCCTGAACGCCAAATTTTAATGTGTTCAACAAGTGCATATCATGTGTTCATTCCTTTAACGGCGTCCATGCGTTCAAAAAGTGTTACAGGCCCTTTGAACGCGTAAATGCGTTCAATTTTTTGAACACATTTCATGTGCAACGTATGTTCAGATATGAAACACCATGTGTTCTATATAATGTCTGATGAACACATAGTGTTCAAAATCTGCGCACGTGTGTTCAAAAATTGAACGTTGGTTGAACACGTAGTGTTAAATTTCTGAACGTCTAGAGGCGTTCAAAAAGTGTTACAAAAAGGCGTTTAATTGATGTTCTATCCTTGAACACTTAACTTTACAGTGAAAGGACACACACACACGCAAGAAATGCCGTTCAAACAATAAATACCTTCATTACATGTGAAAAACTACAAAATTGATGAAACATATTAACGGAAGGAATTCAAAGAATTTTCAGTTTATGCGCGGAAAAAACCTTGGATATCGCGTTTTTGTTTTGCGATATAATTGCCCTCTTCATCGAAGTCAAACCAGTCAAAGTAGATATAGTCATCTAGTCTTTTTGAAAGAATTTACGATACCATTGATAAGTTTATTTTCATAGGTTGCTTATATAGTAAAGTGGAACGTACGAGAAAACTTGCAGCTCTTCACAATGATCACAAAAGAAAACTTGCGTGATAAAAAACTGTTGAAATTTTTTTAAAAGCACACCATTTAAAGAACAACTTTTCCATGTACCGTAGTCTTTTGCCTCAGTACACTGTAAAGTTAAGTGTTCAAGGATAGAACACCAATTAAACGCCTTTTTGTAACACTTTTTGAACGCGTCCAACGTTCAGAAATTTAACACTACGTGTTCAACCAACGTTCAATTTTTTAACACACGTGTGCAGATTTTGAACGCTACGTGTTCATCAGACATTAATTGAACACCATGGTGTTCCATATCTGAACACACTTTGCACATGAAATGTGTTCAAAAAATTGAACGCATTTACGCGTTCAAAGGGTTGTAACACTTTTTGAACACATGGACGCCGTTCAACGATAAGTGTGTAAAAGGCTAGAACACATAATGCGCGCTTGTTGAACACCTTTAATTTTGGGCGTTCAGGGGGTGTTCAAGCCTTGAAATAACATTACAGACCACTGATATTCAGTAAAATTATTTTATTCTAAAAATAAACAAAGCATTTCTAGAGTAAAACACAATAATTTACTGTAAAAAGGGCAAATAATCATTGCAAAGTTTGTCAGAGGAACATACCAACGGTGTTATCACCCTCCCATCAAAAACATAAGCAATGAAAATCCCCATGAACACTGTAGATCGTTTTAAAAAATATGAACAAAGTAATGACAAAACAGGTTTTACTGAAATATTGTGGATTACGTTTTAAGGTTCATACCTCTTTAAAATGTACAAAAAAGCATCTGAAAAAGCTCAAAATTTGACTTACTTATTGTGTTGAAAATACATATATGTATGGAATGCTTACTTCATTGTTGACAATTGTAAATTTTGAAGAAAAAAAAGAACTTAGTCAAGGCGTCTCTAGTGCACATGGTATATAGTTGTCCACATTAAAGTAAACACAACATGTCAAGTTGTCAAAGTGTCACAGTAAGGCACAACATGCAGAAAGTGGGGAAAATTGGTCCTTGGCAGGGTAAAACCTATTTCCTTGTCCAACAAAGTCCTTCATAAACAAAAAGGTTTGTTTGTTTGTAATATCTTTAAATAAACAATGAAATAAATCGGTGACATTTCAAAAATCTACTCAAAAATTAAAACATATTCGTAAAGACCTTTCAATTTCTGGTATACCTTGCTATTAACTTTTATACAAATGTTTTTACCAAAAATGGTAAAAATCACCTGTAAAATTAAAAAAATGTAGATTTCATCATAACGTATATATATCACATTCTGGTAATCCCTCATATCTTAAAAAATGTCTGAAATGTCTTTAATTTCTTAAAAATACAAAGTTCCAAATTTCTGCATAATTTGAACAATCTGAAAAAGGCTTTCAGTAGAGATCTGTGTCCTAAATATCTATAAATAGCTGTTCAATAAGCAGTTTTGAAGATAATTTTTAAAGATTTTTTGACCAAAAATGACGAAAATTGCTATGAAACATAAACATTTAAATATTTCATCACAACTAGCACAAATTTGGACATGTTTACCGAATATTGAAGACGTCAGTAAAAGAGAAGAAGATTTTTGCCAAAAACAGCAAAATATATATTTGCATAGTTCATCATAATTTGAACATATGTGATTAGGGTAATCCCTGGGGACCTGTAATCCAAATATTAAAGGATTCGTACAGGCTGTTTTGAAGAAAACCCTTAGTATGTACAAATTTGAGGGCAATGCTACACATCCACCTATTTAGCTGACGGCAAAGCTAAAAACCAGTTGCTAAGAACAAGAGACGTGTTGAGCTACAATACAAAATTCTCTTAGGTTTGGTAGCATGCTATGATCAACTAAATGTTAGAAGGGCATAAGCTTCCAAAGACGTGAAGTCTCCTTTATCAGATGCAAGGTGGAATGAAAAATTGAAGCAGAAAGGGACAGAAAATCCAGAGTGGAAAATTTCAGAAAATTCAGTAATTCAGAGTGGACATTTTTACTCTGAATTTTCCGTCGCTTTCAGCTCTTATTTTTCATTCCATCCTTGCATCTGATAAAGGAGACTACACGTCTGTGAAAGCTTATTCTCCGGCAACATTTAGTTGATCATAGCATGCTACCAAAGCTTAGATTAATTTAGAAAAATATACAGAAACTTATCAAAATTCAGTTACTGACCCTTGGAAGTTTAAATCTACACTAGAGATGAACTGAGGTTCTCAAACTTGTTTCCAGACAGCTACCTGTACACTCATCTTCTTCATTATCTGTACCAACACCTTCTGGAACAACTCTTCGATTTTCAGTTATATCCAACTTTTTACATCCTGAAAATAATGCAACACTAGGTAATATGGCGAGATGAGACTTTAAATGAAAGACAGGGAGCTGATTAGGTTAAGGAAAAGGGGAGACTTTTATATACATTGCTACTTTTCAATACTGTTACAAAATATTGGCTTCTTCTTGTCATCAACTGATTAAAATAAAAAAGCCAAACTCTTTTATGCTGATATAATACATTGTATACTATACAATGTTTAATTGAGTTTTTACATGCGATTGTCTCTACTAAAAGACATGTGTTAGCTGTGTTTACGCAGCCGTACTATGCAAGGCGTATCGATCGCGCTCAGGTCAAGGGTTATCGCTACAGTTGTGTTGCAATGACCCTTGACCCGAGTGAGATCAATCGATATGCCATGGCCAAAAAATACCACTGCGTATTCACAGCTTGTTGTTGGTATACCAGCCACTAAAAGAAAAAAGGTTTCTTTACGTAGTTAAGCTATTTCAAAGTACAATACGATTAATTTCGAAGGATATTAATACAGATGCTTCAAAATCTAACACATTTTACTATTTTGGAGAGAAAACTTACTCTTTCTGGTCTTGCTTCCGCACGATCACGACTTCAGGGTGCGCTTACAAGAAAAATGTCGCAACTTCCGTTTTGATGCATCATGGGATAGGAAAAAGCACCAAAATTGAACACCAAGTGTTTAGAAATAGAACGCCTCTTGCACGCCGATGTTAAAATTAAAACGTTCATGATGGTTTTCTGATTTTCGTTTCAAATTTTCAAAATTTCAACTCGTAATAAATGTATAAAATTATTTTGTATACTTTCTTTTTTAGAAAAATCATGCTTTCAGCAATTGTAGACCGGAAATATTTTTCACTTAGTGGGAAATTCGTTACATCAAAATCCGTGTACGTTTGCCGGACAGCGAGGTAGTAGTTAATTTAATATAGCCATTGTCAAGTAAAAAAACCCAAAAGATTGTTAATTGTTTCACAGTATTGTAAAATTTCTGAGATGCTGAGTTTTTGAACACTTGAAGGAGATGGTTGTCAACACTACGTGTTCAGGTTAAGAACACCATTGTTAATATTATGAACACTGGTGTTAACAATATGAACACCAGCCGTTCAAATTTGAACACCGACATGTACATTTTGAACGCGTAAAGACGCGTCTGGCGTCCGCTATTTTTACAGTGTAGTATGAAAATAAAAGTGGATAAGTTGAGCGGAGCAAGTTCAAAGCTCGTGTCATTCTCACGTCCAAAATTTGCTATTGATAACGGCGACAAAAGGATTTCCAGACATCGTCACAAGATCCTATGAAAATGCGTCGATTTATCGTAGACTTTATTTTCTGAAAAGACATAAGACAGTGCACGATCGTAATGGGCAAGAAAAAAGTAATTATTAAAAACATTCTTACTGTCGGCATGCCTAACTACCGTCGCAATCGGCTTGAACTTGGTTTGACGTATGAACTTCGCCGAGATACAGACAACATACACGATCGAAATGCTGTAGCCGTTGTACAGTTCAAGATGGTTGCAAAGTTGAAAGTTTGAAGCGAGATGCAGCATGGATACCGGGCACGGTTATTTTCGAGTATCATCGATCATGACTTGTTAGTCAACTAAAAATACTACTTGAAGGCAAAGAAGAAAGCATTCATCCATTCTCCAAGAGTTGGCATGGCACTGAAATGTCACATCGTTTTTTGGCAAATAATGCGGTTGTACCTCTGCTAAAGCAAACAGTCCGAGGTACTGTTTTCACCATACATATTCACTAAAACAGACCAAATTAGCCGCTTAACAAACAAATGAAACGGCCCCTTTGAGGGCCACAACACTATCCAAAAAGAGTACCCAAACGTTTTTGTGTATATATGAGCGTAAATTGTGTTCGTTTCATCGTGATGAAATGAGCGAATCTTACTTGATCGACAGGTCCAAAAGCCTGACTATCCTAAATGTTCATTGCATGGTTGTAGCCAAATTGCATCGTAATGTTCGATTCGTACTTAATCAGATGTTGAAAAATCTGCCTATTTTGACGGTAGCAAAATGACAGTAACGAAAAGACGACATTGTACCGGATGGAGACGATAAAATCCGACTCTTTTATGTTCATTTAGGTAGTGAAATCCAAGTGTAGTTTTATCGCTAGGAAATGATGGAACTGTTCCCGATTGAAATGTTCCAAACCCCAAAAATAGTGTGCATGTGTGTGAGGTTTGATACTTCACTTTGACACTTGTTTGTGACTTTGATAAGCAGCGTTGGTGTTTGTGGATATCCTTGTCTTATTACATGACAATGGCCCTATTGTTCCAGTCAGAATACGGTTGTCCCCCCTGGGGGTCTTATAAACGAACTAATAGCTAATTACGAATTGATAAAATAATCCTGGAGGGATCTTGCAATCGGAGGAGTACGGTAATGCGAAACAACTAAACAACTAAACCTTTTTGTCTCCTTTCCTCAACAGAAAAGTTAATGGACTTGAAACGCCTCTGTAGATGGAAGTTTCCTGGACGAGAGCTTGACTCAATTGAACATCCCTATGAATTATTAAATGCTTTGCGTGAGAAACGTGCAATAATAAAATCGGACACTGGTTTTCTTGAAAAACTTTTGTGTACGATTGGCCTAAATGCTACTATGGATAAACATCTCAAACCTTCATCGAAACAAGGTAATTGAACGCTGAATGTGTACGCATGACAGAATCATTTGCACATTGCGCGACTGCTTTATTGTTAACCTATGTTAATTACCATAACTTTTGATGTGTTTTATATTCCCCGAAGAATGTGGCGGCAACCTTAGAAGCTGGTGTTGCAAAATGCCTCGGGAAGCCGAACAAGAAGTTAGAATCAATATCAAAACAAAAGTGCTTAAAATATAACATCAAAAGTAACAGCTACTGCAACTTTAATGCACGTACCATACGGAAAAAATACTAAAGTAATTCAAATTAACGCCATAACAATTTTTTATCTCATTTTTCATATCTTACAAATGAAAATCCTGCGCCATCGCATCATTTTTTTGCTTTGCTTTTGTTTGGTTATGTTGAGTAGGTCCAACCACAGGCGCCTGGCATCAGTTGAAGAAATTTTAAGATAATTAATGTTTGCTGTGTTTTTACATGCTCATTCGCTCCCGCAACTCATAGTACTCTTTCTTTCACTTTCTTACATCGGTATCTTCACCAGATCCAAAGGCGTTTATAATCTTAATTGCCCTGATACGGGTTTTTGGACTGCGGTTGTTCGGAGGAAGGGCCCGAGCATGCGATGGTCCAAACGTCATACAACTGAGGCTCGCAAAAATCCGTATCTGGGCCGTAAAAGTACTTTTAGATTATACGTGACCGCTTTTCTCCACACATATCTAGACGACGTGGGTATGGCTTATTCGGGGCAAATAGGCCATATCCACCTCGTCAATTAAAATTCGTGAGTTTACTTTTCTTATTTTCGATTGGAAATATTGGCAATAGCTATTACATAAGGTTGACAACCCCATGTGTGGGCAATGATTATTCTTTGTAAGATTCCAAATAAAGCAAAACAAATTTGTTGCTTTCACTAAATTCCCTTCAAATGCAACACTAATGCTCATCAAACAGGGAAAACTGTGGAACACTCACGATATTTGATACAAAGTAAGCAAGTAATGACCAAGGTATTCCACAATGCTTGCCATATAGCATATAGGTACTAGCTCTGCTCTTGGCTCCTTGATCGTAGTGAGCGACTAACCATGGAGGCAGAAGAGAACTCTTTTACCACTATTGACTAACGTACGCGTCGCCGAAAAATAGGTCACCAAAAGTATTTACTTCAAGCAATTTCTGTCACGGTATCAATCGACGTGTGATGGTCAGCCATTAGCCCTATGAGACAAGAGTGCCCGGTTATGACCAAGCCGTAGCTGTATTATCGCCCTGTCTGTATTATAGCCCTTGTGTTCGTTCTCTATGTTTCCCTAAAATGTGGTGAAGTCCCTCCATTGTGGTTGAGGGTAACACAGTGAACGACACATGTGCACAGAGTTTCACAAAGCATCTACAATGGTACATTAGGTACGCTGACACTAGCTCACGGTTACTGGAAAAGACCAAGAGTAGCCTAACCTGAACTTTCTTACGTAAACTTTTTTTCTTTTCTGAAGTACACAACAGCATAGACCTTGGTGCAACGACGCGGTAACAGCGTCTTCAACAAAACACATTCTAACAACACTTTTAGAAGATAAAGCAATCAAACAAGAACAAACGAAATACCTAAATTCAAGCGACTGATAAAGGAACTACTCAGGTTTCCAAAACGGAAGTTTCAAAAGGACCACAGTGTCTCAAACATAACCGTTCTGGCTTTGTTACCATTTCGCAATGAATTCATGGTACACCTTGTACTTAAATGTGAGCGATTGCCCTCTAACGGTCTTGCTTATGTAGCATTAAGTGATCGCTCTTCAGCTTATTTTCTCATATTAGAAACAAATTATCAATAACCCGCTTAGTATACTACGGTGGCTTAATGAGGACACAGAAGTAATATTTTATTTCAAGCCTGTAATTGCTTTATTTCATAACAGTAACTTTGTATCTGTAATTTTTTCATGCCTGTAGTTTTTATTTCATGCCAGTATTTTTTATTTTATAGCTGTAATTTTTTTTTTATTTCATGCCTGTGATACCGTAGGATATGACCCACTCTCCACACAGTGGGATGGCTGGACGTACATTTAATGAACAGATTTAATCACTGATATTTAGATATTGTAGTTCCTGCAGACAAAGCTTCAAACAACATTATCTTTGTATGTAGGAATTATTATATCCAGTGTATAATAGATGAATTAAATCTTCATTCAGATAAGAGTAAT
>LD533047.1:21427-46453 GCA_001465055.1 Ptychodera flava | reverse complement strand
ATGGATGGGGAAGAGGATGCTGTGAAATGGCAGGATGAGCCTTCCGGAGGGCCACCTAATACGGCAGATGCTGTTGACACAAGTCAGATTCCCTTATCGCCCCTTCCGAACAAGGCAGCAGCCGTGCCACTCGCAGCCGGCGCGGATCCTATTCACGAATACGGCAAAATTGGTTTGTTATCTTTAGCCATATTCATTACTATTGTAGGTGGAATATTCTGAAAGAACTAGAAGAGATTCATAAGCAGTTCATTTATGTACAGTATATAGATCAGATGTACGCGACCCCGCCATTCAACATGATTGTAACTGGACCGACAAATTCTGGCAAAACAGAATATGTGATGGATCTGCTCACTGGTCCGTACTTAAGGAAATTTGAATATATTGTTTTCATTTGTCCGACATTCATGAACAATAAAACGTATAATAAAAGATTCATTTTCACCGATGACAACGTGTTTGTGTTTCCGGTCGGACTCGATGCTGTGGATGTTACACTAGCCTTAGTACATAAAGAATGGGCCGGCACGAACACTTTAATTCGTTTCTTCGCTTCGATAAAGTGTGTATGTGCGATGTATATATTGAGCATGCGTGTGTGAGTGCTTCACAAACTCTACAACGTGTTGAGCGGTCTCAGTCAGAAAAATGTAACAACTTAGCCGGCTATTGAACCACTCTTTTTTGGGAGTGGAGATTTAGCCGAGCGGTTCTGTCTATGGCCTCTCAGCTAGGCGACTGATGCCGTATGTTGTGGGTTCGAATCCGATTGAAAACTAGCCGTATTTAATAATCCTCGGCGACTGCGCCTCGTCCAAAGATATGAAGAAGCGCAGTGACGTTTTAGTCAAACTTGGTTTCAGCGCAAGACACGATGGATTATCTATCTGGGTTCTGACTCAACAATATACTAGTATTAGTAAACCATTTAGGGAAAATATACAGATGTTAGTACTATTTTACACACCCAGCAAGACAGATAACAAGACTATTATTAAAGAATATGGAATGGAGGTGTCAGAACGGGAGGTGGGTTCCCTAATCAGGCAATTGAAAAATACACCATTGAGTAAACTAGTATTTCATTTACGGCATCCGTACGACATTCAATTTTTCATATAATAGGGAAAAAACATGAGTATCGAAATATAAACATTATTACATTCAATATAAACAGCTGCTAAGCTAATCATGGCTTCGACCGAAGGTACTCTTAGAGAATTATATTACAACCCAAAAAGTGGGTTTGGAGGTGTACAAAAATTATATGACGCAGCACGCGCCAGCGGACTAAACGTTACGAAGAAAGAGGTGCAGGACTGGTTAAAAACTCAGCTAACTTATAATCTACATAAACCAGTACCTCGTACTCATGCTACGGGTGGCCGGCGCGTTTTCGATACATCGATAGACGAGTTTTGGCAGGGTGTCTCATGGAATTCCCTTCACCATTCGCAAAAGAGAATAAAAACATTCGATACATGCTAACAGTAATCGATGTGCTAAGCAAATATGCATGGGCCAGGCCAATACATATCAAAAACGGCTGATGATACGTTACAGGCGCTACAAGATATAATTAAGAAATCCGGGAGGCAACCTGACAAACTTCAGACACATGAGGGGCGGGAATTTACGAACCAAAAAATGCAGAAATGGTTGGAGTGGGCGGGAATTCACTGGTTTCACACCTACAGTGACAAAAAAGCTAGCGTCGTTGAACGTTTTAATCGTACTTTAAAACGATGATGTGGAAATACTTCACATACAGACAGACACGTTTCTGGCTCCCCATTTTACCACAACTTCTCGAGAATAACAATAACACCGTACACGGAAGTATCAAAATGAAACCCGTCGATGTAACAGAGGACAACGATTGGCAGGCATTTTATACACTTTACCCTGAGTTGGCAGCCATGGGAGCTAACCCTGAGTTCAAGCTGGGAGAACGGGTTCGAATTACAAAACACAAGACCACTTTCAGGAAAGGATATTTACCAAATTGGACCGAGGAGATTTTCATAGTTTCAAAAGTGGTGTACGCAGCTGGACTGGGTACTCCGCCAGTTTACAAAATAAAAGATCTGAATGGAGAGGAAATACTCGGCACTTTCTATTCTGATGAACTTCAGAGCGCTGCTGGCGCCGAAAAGCTGTACAGAGTAGAATGAATTTTGAAGACGAAAAAAATTAGAGGAAAGAAATATTATCTGATAAAATGGCGCGGCTATCCAGAAAGTTTCAATTGTTGGGAGCCAGAGGAAAATGTTATTAGAACTTTGTAGCCCTAATGGAACCGTTCTGTAGGGCTCTCTAGTTCCTGTGCTGGTACTAATGCGAGTAATACGAAAGTAATTACGCAAGTTATTCAATAAGTACCATGGAGCAAGCCTTAATTTCTTGAAAGCCAAAAGTGTCAGTTTACCCCTTCGGAACGCACCCCGCTTCCAACCACCTGGCCAAGTATTTATCATGTATTGTCGTAAGTAATGTTCACTTATTGCATCTTTTTTGGCTGTATGTGGATGAGGTGGTACAGGGGAGGATCCGGAGCCGTAACCATAGGGTTCCGAAGGGGCCCTCCGGGATGCACAGCATATTAAGTTTGCAAGATCTTCAAAGCGACTTCTCATGTTGCCAAGGTCCGTTCTTTCCAGTCCTCCTTGTTCAGCTTTATCAATAAGTTCTGGTTGAAGTATAATGTACACAACTGACATGAGCCATAGACAAGTAACTTCAAAGTCTTGCCCGTAACCGTAGAGTTCCTTCAGCATCATGTCAAGCAAGTGCCTGTAAGTCAAAAGATGCATTATAGGCGTGCACAGATTCACAAGCATTAAGAAGTTTGTGTAGGTTCTTGAGGAGACTCGAGGTTGTTCCAGTTGTTCTTGATTAGGTGGATAATAAGCTTTTTCAAGTTCCTCCTCGCCGAAACCGTCTATTAAAAATCCCTGGCTGCCGCCGCCCCATGCTATTCCAAAGTCAAAAGCTCGTGGAGATTCTACTGGTCCGACTGTCTCGGTATCAATTGTTGGATTAAGTATATTCTTGAGAACTTCAGGCGTAAGAGGATAACTAATTATCAAACATGGAAGTCTGTAGTCGTTGCAAATTTCTAAGAAAGTCTGTTTGAACTTGTTATGAATCTCTTCTAGTTCTTTTAAGGTAGCTATTTCATATTGTCTGGCTCGAGTCAGAATATTCCACCTGCAATAATCAAAAGGCATATCTTTGAATATGATAATGAAACTATGTAAATGGTCAAATGCTCTAGAAACAATCTTTTTTTCTTCCGCTGCCACGGAAACGTGGGAATGGATTCGAGAAAAAGTCAGATGTTGAATTATGGAAGAGTCACAAATAATGTGGTTGGTGGCGCCCGCCAAATTTACTGCATCGTAACTCTTACCACTTCCAGTTGGTCCATTTATAAATATGTATGACATTTTTGTGCTATCTATATCATAGAAATTTTTTTAAAAAACTTATTTTTCGTAAAGATATATTACGATAAGACAATGGCAATCCTTTCTATTTCAGATGCAATAAAAATACTAGAAAGTGGAGAAAACAATATTCAAATCAGTGACGGCAAACTCATATTTGGTGAATATGTAGATCCTTTTATATATGTAGACAGTGAGCTAGAAGTGGTTTTCCCAATCGGGCCTAAATATGGTTCAAAAGATCCAGCTCCATGCGATGAAATGTGTGTCCATTGGCTACCGAGTCTTCAAAAGTTTACCGATCTGATAATACAATGTACCTTAGGTGAAAGTTTCGATGCAAGCACTGCTAAAAGCTATGCTGCAAGTCTGGTCGCTCACTCCAAGAATCCTATCGGATTTTACAATCCATCTAAAGTGTATCAGAAGCAAGGGAGCGACACACAGACAAAGTATTTTAAATTTCGGTTTAAAAGAGGGGGAAATAATAATGCCGATTTCACTACATGTATTGATATAGTTCAAGAAATCGACTGTGGTTTTGAAGCAGTGAGCCCATTGCCAACCCAAGAAAATCCTGCTATTGTACCTCGTAATATCCGAAGGGGTAGTAAGATAGAATTCTTAGCATTTAAACCGCGCTTAAATAAGCGTACCCTTTCTTTCACTATAGAGAGGTTATTTTTGCCGCCCCTAATAAACCAGAAATTCAAGATGCGGAAGAACTAGTCGACTTAGAAAGATTATGCGAGATATATAAACAAATAAATGCTGTCAAAAATATTATAGTAGATTTTGATGACCTATTATAGACTAGTTAATGTTTGTTTTTAACAATTTTTAGGATAGTATATATTATAAAGATTATTATGGATGAGAATATTGATGTTAGGCGCCGCTTACGAAAAGCCATAACCGAAGTATTCGATGGGGCAGTTTTACGAAAAGAATTTCCTGAAGTCAAGTGAGTCGAGGATATCGAAACGCTGGTGGATATCGAAGGTATGACAAAAATAAGAAAAATGTACTCTGTTTATACAGAAATGGAAGTCAAATTAGTGGATCCGAAAAACGGTAATACACAAAACCGTACATTGCCTGTTAAATTAAAAGATACATACACAAAAGATGTAAGAGGCACAGCGGGATCGGATGTGAAACAACAATTAATAGATCGCTACGACCATATGCTTGATACAATTGAAAATGTTGAGGGTTCTGGTCTCGTTCTCGGGGAGATACTTAATTTTGAAGTAATTCTAGTAGAAGTTTTACTCGGGGCCGGCCGCCCAATTCAACTTCCTCGATGGTTAAAAAATAAGCATTGTGTGAGCGATCTTATTCTTCCTTTTGGCAGCGAGAATTGTTTTCAATACGCAGTTGTAGCAAGTATAAAGTTAGGTGATATCACGTTTTGTGAAAAGAAATGTGGTCAGACCAGAAAAAAATGGAATACGTACACTCCATTTATGGCCGATTACTGTTTTGATGGAATACCATTTCCTACGCCCGCCGATGAGACTGTATTCAAGTGCTTCGAGCATCAAAATCCAGGCATCAAACTCCAAGTATTTCAGATCTACGAGAATGATCCCGCCCCGTCCGACATAACTGTGCTATATAGTAGCTGTAGCAGAGCCAAAGTCCGTTCCGAAGGCGATAGGGATCAAATAGCAAATATTTTACTTATAGTCGGCGAAGACGCCCTTTCGGAATGGTTCCCCTCACGGAACGGAAGTGGTCACTATGTACCAATTACTGCGTTAAATCGCCTTCTTAATTCTAACAGTAATCGAAAGAATGAGCGCAGGCAGAAGTGTATTTGTATGGTTTGTTAGCGGGGTTTTGCGTCAACAGAAGAATTAGAAATACATCAGGTACACTGTGGAACAGACACTGCTCAGCCAGTTTTTCCTAAGGAAGTGTGTCAATTCGAAGGACATAAGAAGAAGGTTCCTTGTCCCTACTTTATCTACGCAGATACTGAGGCAATTATTGAGAAGGACACCGGCCGACACATTCCAATTTGTATTTCGTATGTTATGATTGAACGATGGCCAGGCCGGAACGGGCTGAAAGTTTTTAGTAAAAGAACATTCACAGGTACAGATTGTGTTACAGAATTACTAAAGGATATGAAGAAAAAGGCTGAGAATTATTCGAAATCATATTATTGGAAAATAAAACTGATGAAAGATACTTCTAATTACAACGATCCAGACTGTATTGCATGTGGAGATCAAGCCGGATACCGAATAGTGAAGGATCCTATCGGAACGACTTTTTATTGTGAAAAGTGCCGCCCATCAAGAACCATTCCTATATACTTTCACAACCTCAAGGGATACGATGGTTCTTTTATTTTACAAAAAATACATGAAATCAGGGATGTTGACGAACCAGAGCCAAATATCATAGCTAAGACGGGCAATGGAGGAATTATGTGTCTTATGAAAACATTTATTTTTCACGCCTCAATTGTTGTCGATGGGGGAAGGGAGACAAAGAAACGTTTCTTTTCTATAAAGTTTATGGACAGTGCTCAGTTGATGTCTGGGTCGCTCGGGAAGTTTGCAAAGACTGTACCAGAGAATGGATGGACGGCAGTACCACTTTCGTACCCGGACATTCAGCGGACGAAAGGTTTCTTTCCGTATGAATATTTAGATTCTCCAGAGCGATTGGAAGAGGACCAGCTCCAACGTGCGACACAAATTTTATAGGGAATTAACGGAAGAGGGGATTTCGGAGTCTGATTACGAACATGCATTGCGAGTATGGGACGAAGTTGGATGTAAGACGATTCGTGATTATATGGAATTCTATTATGAGACGGACGTTCTCCTTCTTGCAAATATATTCGAAAATTTCCGTGACACATGTTTAGAAGCATATAAGTTAGACCCAGCTCACTATATGTCAGCGCCCGGCTTGACATGGGATGCTATGTTACTTTACACGGGTAATAAATTTAAACTCATTCAAGCTGCTGAGCAGATGAATTTCATTCAGAGGTGAATTAGAGGTGGTATCAGCCAGTGTAATATTCATTATTAAAAGACAAATCATCCGGCTTACGGGGATTATGATCTGGAGAAACCATTAACCGAAATAAAATATGCTAACAATCTTTATGGCTGGGCAATGAGTCAGGCAATGCCAGTGGGCAGACTTCATTGGATGAGGATGGAAGAATTGTTAGAATATGAAGACGGAGCAGGCTTGGATTGGGGACCAGACGCTAGATTTCCGCCAAGTTTTCTAGAAGTAGACTTAGAATATCCGGCTGAATTACATAAAGAACATTCCGATCTACCACTCGCACCACACCACTACGAATTTCCGAGGCAGGGAGCTACCGCCGGAGGGAGTCGACTGATTACAAGTCTTATGGACAGAGAGAGATACGTCTTACATTATAAGTTGCTTGAATTCTATCTTCGGATGGGAATGCGACTGAAAAAGATTCATCGGGCACTCGCATTTGAAGAGGCTCCGTGTCTCGCGAAATATATCGACTTTAACACTAAAATGAGGACAAAGGGAAAGACAGATTTTGAAAAGAATTTCTATAAGCTGATGAATAACGCGATGTTCGGCAAGACAATAGAAGACGTTCGAAAGTACAGAGACTTTAAATTTGTTTTGGGCCGGAACAGTACTGTTAGTGGTCATAAAAAGATTCAGAAGTATAATCCAAAGATGAAACATATAACTCTCATAACTTCCGAAGAGGATGGCGATTCCTGCAACAGTGCTCTCCTGGAACTGAAAAGGGATAAATATGAATATAAAAAGCCAGTTTTCATTGGCGCGGCAGTGCTTGAATTTCTAAGCTGCTTATGTATGAGACGCATTACAATTACTTTAGAAAGCAGTTCCCTGGAATACGATTAGCCTACATAGATACTGATAGTTTTGTTTACAGTGTACCTCTTCCTTCCCCGGACACCTCCAGCGTCAGCACTTTCAATGATATAGTCCGAGAAGATGTAGAACAGAATGGTGAGAAATCTATATATGATACTAGTGGAATGAAAGATGTGATGGGAGTTCCAAAGATTAATAAAAAGGTGATAGGTAAATTTAAAGATGAGTTGAATGGAGAACCTATTCTTGATTTTGTCGGCATACGCTCGAAAGTGTATGCTTTTCGAACTCCAACTCCCGAGACAAAAAAAAAATAAAGGGATAAAAGATGTTTGTGTTAGAAAACACTTGAACTTTGAAGATTATAAGGATCTGTTTGAAACTGGGAAGGAGCCCGAGCAGGCACATTTTGTGCAGTTTGTACGGAAAAAAACCTGGAGAAATCCGTAATGAAAAGCGCAGTAAAATCATGATTGCGCCAAATGATATCAAACGTGTGCAGTTATACAATCCAGACACGGGCGAATGGCTGGCAGAAACATATCCGATAGGACGGAGTTAACTGTCATATCCATTTAATCCATAATGTTGCATATATCTTTCTAAAGGGGGACTAAACCCTTCTTGTTTTTGAATTTCTAGCGCCTGCTTGAAAATGTCCTGAATAAGTTCTGAGGATTTTCTGTTGTTGCGCCTTTTTCTTGTATTTGTGTAAGCAGCTGTTTATATTGAACGTAATAATGTTTATATTTCTCTCGTCTTTTTGATACTCCTGTTTTTCCTTGTATCACATCAATAATAACACCTGGTATAGGAGTTAAAGCTAAAAGAACTGGAACTGTCGGAATTGCTGCTATGACAGCAGAACTTACAAGAATTCCCTTAGTCACATTAAGAGCCATATCAATTCGACCCATTAATTTATGACTGCGACGATATGCAGCGCTGGTTCTTTCGATATAGTCAGCCAATTGTTCAACACTTTCAACAACTGAGACGTGCATTTCTTTTTACTGTATATGTAAGGGATGATAAAAATAATTGTAGTAATATAGAGAGACAATATGGCAGAAGGAGGAGAAGATATACCACTCAAGGATTTCGATGATGCAAATTTGAATGATGATGCTGCTACTGCTGCTGAAACATTCTTTTTAGATGATGAAATCTCTGCAAACCCCGACCCTTTCCAGGTCAGCTCAAGCGCGCGGAGCCCGCAGGTGGATTGTTTGACTGGACAGAGAGTAGAAATTACAAAGCAAATGGCTGAACAATTCTTAAACGAGAAAAAAATTAAAATCCGACAGCACGAAGTGAATTAATTTTGAATGCAAAGGTTGAGAAAGGAAAGCTGTATTATAAAAACCTCAGGCTGTCAAAACTTACAGGACGTGGATTTTTAGAGCGCGCTTCATTAAAAACATTTCAGGGTTCTTCAGAATTTATGGCTAAAGTATACGAATGGAGTGGAGTCGAATATCGCTCTAGCGCAGAGCCTGACTATGTAAGTTTTACATTGCATTCTGGAGATGTGAAAAACGATAAAATACTGGCTGAGAAGATGACACCAGAAGACAACGGTATATACAAAGATGAACTGACATTCTTACGGCACGATGCTAGCGGTAATGCACCTAAAATACAAGCTTTTGAAAATAAAATCGATGAATGGAACAATCTAAACCCTGAATATAGAGCTTTTGTTGATGAATTAAAGGTGGCAAATATGCGTCTTGATGAGCTTTACAGTGAAAGAGATAAAATTATGTCAGAGCAGACAGAACTTACACCCGAACTCAGATCAAGACTAGCTAAAATTAATAATGGAATTGAAGTGCAACATGATATGATCGGCGGGGTACGTGAAAGACTGGCGTCGACTAGGTCTCTTCGTGATGTAATTTCCGATCAAGAATTGTCACTCAGGCTGAAGCTGACAGAGTTATTTAAACGAAATGGTATTACAATCGCTGAAATACTGACTGCCCTTGGAATGACAATATCAACGATTGCCCTAGCTGTAACTAAAGGAGGACGAGGGGGAGCAGCAGGAATTGGAGCAAACACAGGTGGTTCAGGTCCGCCCAAAGTATACACAAAAGCTAAAGAAATTGTAAAGCAATTTGGTGAATGGTTAAAAACATTGGCCGCAAAAAGTGCTGCTGCAATACCAGGTTTAATCGGTTCACTTGTTAGTTTTCTATTAAAAACAGCAGGATCGGTGGTCAGATTTGTTGGAGAACAGCTATGGATATTTTTAACTGGTTTAACATTAGTCATAATAAATAAAATTATGTAGTGATACAGAGTCTAATAACGACTCCGTAAGAATAATAAATAAAATAAATATTAATATATGACCAAGCATGTTTGGTGAAAAGAATATTACAAAGTTTCTTTCTAAAAATAAAGACCTGTTTGGTTTCTCTGTCGAATTGGAATGGTGCAAACTCCGATTTTTTTCTTCTTAGTTACTATATACATTACACGAAAATGGGATACAATAGATCATTATTACCGACTTTCAGCAACCGAATACCGCAGGGAACGAAGTCAGAAAGAACTCATCATGTGATTGCTCATAATCCAAGTGAGGCAGATCCAGGTCAGACACTTATCAAACGATGTCCAAAGTTAGAAAGCGGAGTAGTACTAGTTCCAGATACTTTCGACCTGGTTTTTGATCTCGAAGTAATGGGTCACGAAGATAACCGAGTAGTACAAAATGTTGCAAAAAATTTGGTGGAGCGTATGGTTCTCACATTTGAGGGGCAGGCACTTTTTAATTTGAATAAATATTATCTTATTGAATGTTATCGCGATCTCTTCAAACATAAAAAGGAGAGAACGAACATGACACTGTATGGAATTCAGAATGAAAATCTAAGAAAATTGAGAAGTGGCGCGGCCGATGCAAATTACGACAGGCTTTCAAAATGGGATGATCTTTTACTTTCCGACACGTATAAAACAAAATATGCTATTCGTCTGAATCATCCCCTCTAAACAGGTCATGGGGGTGCATATCCATCAACGTTAGGGAGTCATATCGAATGGGAAATTACGCTTGCACCCGTTTCCCAATTACTTGTCAGTAATGATGTTTTTTCAGCCAATTATAAATTAAAAAACATTCAAATGGAATACGAAACAATATCTGATCCCGACCTCGCGAGACAAACTGCTGGTTATTACAATAACGGTAAAAATACGGATAGTTTTCATCGGATTCGAACCCACAACATACAGCATCAGTCGCCTAGCTGAGAGGCCAGAGACAGAACCACTCGGCTAAATCTCCACTCCCGGCTAAGTTGTTACATTTGTCTGACTGAGACCACTCAACACGTTGTAGAGTTCATGAAGCACTCACGCATGCATGCTCACTATCATACATCGCACATACACACTTTATCGAAGCGAAGAATTGTCCCCGAGGTCATCGCTTTAACTGGGCGAACGATAACCTCGGGGACAATTCTGTCCACCAGCAGTGTTACCAACCAAGGATAGAAAATACGGATAGTTTTCAATCGGATTCGAACCCACAACATACGGCATCAGTCGCCTAGCTGAGAGGCCAGAGACAGAACCACTCGGCTAAATCTCCACTCCCAAAAAAAGAGTGGTTCAATAGTCGGCTAAGTTGTTACATTTTTCTGACTGAGACCGCTCAACACGTTGTAGAGTTCGTGAAGCACTCACGCACGCATGCTCACTATCATACATCGCACATACACACTTTATCGAAGCGAAGAAACGAATTTCATCGCTTTAACTGGGCGAACGATAACCTCGGGGACAATTCTGTCCACCAGCAGTGTTACCAACTCAGGGTAAAAAATGCTTGAAAAATTAATTCTGGTTTATATAAAACTAATTCAAACACACTAAAATAAACGGAAAACAATTTTGACAAGAATGGCCCCACTGTAAATTATCTTTATTATTCTTCCTAGAATGAAGGCAAAGAAATTACGATTATTATTATTATTATTATTATAGAACAAACGTTAAAAGTTACTACTTAGAAATCCATAAAATAAATAAAAAACGGTGAATTATGTTTTAACATAGACCCTCTAAAGGGTCTATTGTTTTAAATAAAAAAAGCTGTGGTTCCCAAATAGGTTACCATGGCAACATAAACAAAAATGAAGATGGTGTTCATGCTGTGATAAATACACTTAGGAGATCATTTGCATAGATACTGGGATTAATTTTAATGGAATTTTGAAAAAAAAATGAAATTTTAAAACGCAAATATAGATTACTATGGAAACACAGGGCATTAAAAAAGGATATCATATATTTCTTTCTAACCTAAAATAACCCTTTGGTATAATATTTTTGTTGATTAATGGATTTTTACACTGGATATTTGGTCTTTCTAACCCAAAATATCCCTTTTCTATAGCACATTCTCTTGATGACTGGATTGTAGGTGGAATCTTTGAAAAACTGGTAATTTTTACTCGTGAATGGTTGCCATGGAAACATCTCATATTAAAATGAGTGTGATTTTTTTGATATGCTAACCAGAAAAACCCTTATTATCAATTTTTACATTTTTTAATAGGAATTAGGGAAAAAGTCACATTTTCAAACCCAAACTCGTTACCATGGCAACTCGAAACAGTAAAATAAGTCTACTTTTTGTGTTCTCTGACCCGAACTCCCCAACTAGATAATATTCATAACAATCAAAGCAACTTTTCATGGGATATTAGAAAATCTGGAATTTTCAACCCCTAAAATGGTTACCATGGAAACATGGGGCAGTGAAATCGATATCATATTTGGTCTTTTCGACCCAAAATACCCTAGTGGTGAAATTTTCATGGAAATTGAACCCATTATTATTCGCGTTATTATTTCTATATTATTTCTATATAATACTATGAGGTTATTACGAAAATACCGCAAAGGATGCACGAGGACATTGGCGCAGCGTATCGCCCGACGCGAAGCGGAGGGCGATGCGAGGCGCCAATGTCCGAGTGCATCCTTTGCGGTATTTTCGTAATAACCTTATTATTATACATTTTACATTCCTGATCGGGGCATCAAAATGTCGGAGTAGTGACCGTTTTCGTGCAATGTCAACAATTTTTCTTCCGATTTTATCGCGCCAGTGTGGAACGCTACAACGGACGCGCTTCTGCAAGTTTTGGAGTGTGTGCACTACACACATACGTATGTACAGAGCGCGCGCGAGACTTGTTCTGGCACTCGTCCAAGGGGTCCCTCGAAACCGTTCTACAGTGAACGCGCAGATACAGCCGCAGGGAATGGGGCGCCTTGAAACCGTGCCGTACGGAACGGGCGTGAGTTCCGTACGGCATTTTTAGCGCACGCTAAATTCTATTGTTCTCGATGGTAGATGTATAATAATTATTATTATTAATAACGTCTCTTAAGAAACGCACTATACATACGTCACAGTGCGGTGTACGGACACATAAAAGAACAACCAAATTTACAAAAAAATTATCACTCTCATTGACATAATGGGTTGGGAGGGGGCAATGCGATGTTTACTCAGCCAGTCTGTGTATAATAGTCTATATGCCAAACGCCGGTTTCTCTGAGACTAAGTTTATTGAGCTCATAACTGAAAGAATAAGAAAAAAAATAAGATTTTTCATAATAAGCCTAATAGTTTTTACTCTGTTATTTGGTACATATGTCGGGAGGGACAATGTATGCGATATTTTGGTTGACAGGCATAAAATTGGTAAACATGTATTTTTGAAGTTTTTTTCCGACTTATGTCAAACTCTTGTCTCCAGGAAACACATAAATATGTAAATTCAAAAAAGTGTCATCTGGGTATACATACAATAAATTTTGCTGCCTAATCCAGCAATGTTAGGTGTTAATTACCAACTCTTACATCTGTGGACGTAAATACGACATTTTTGTATGAAAAAACTATTGGAAGTTTGGTTTTGTAAATTTTTGTTTCTTTCCATTGTCATATTGTAAATGTATGCAATTGTTTGTCTGTGTAAATCAAGTAATGACTATTTGAAAATTCATGGTGTGGTGCTTTTAAATTTGGCTTGAAGGGCTTTAAAACAGATGTTAGTAATAATCGCACAAAAATCTAGAACCGTTTGTCGCATTTTAATGAGTTCTGTGTCGGAAAAAATCTAAAAACGCACGAATGGCATTTGGTAATTTTTTTTTAATATTTCTATGCAAATATTTCTATGCAAACATATTTCTATGACTAAGCCATAGCTGTATTATAGCCCTGTCTGTATTGTAGCCCTTGTGTTCATTCTCTATGTTTCCCTAAAATGTGGTGAAGCCCCTCCATTGTGGTGGAGGGTAACACAGTGAACGACGCACAGAGTTCCACACAGCATCTACAATGGTGCATTAGGTACGTTGACTCTAGCTCACGGTTACTGGAAAAGACCAAGAGTAGCCTAACCTGAACTTTCTTACGTAAACGTTTTTCTTTTTTTGGAGTACACAACAGCATAGATCTTGGTGCAACGACGCGGTAACAGTGTCTTCAACAAAACACAATCTGCCAACACTTTTAGAAGATAAAGCAATCAAACAAGAACAAAAGAAACATCTAAATTCAAGCGACTGATAAAGGAACTACTCAGGTTTCCAAAACGGAAGTTTCAAAAGGACCACAGTGTCTCAAACATAACCGTTCTGGCTTTGTCTCGCCATGGCAACTTTCTCGCACCAAAAAGCCTACATACAACATAGTGCACAGTAGAATATATAGTACTATACACTAAAATAGTCAGTAAACAATTACACAATTAGACTACATATCACAAAAACAGTAAACCACATGAGTCCTAACATAATTTAATAGCCGATGTGCATAGTCGCATTCCTTTATTTTACTTGCAATGTGTTGTGCTTTCCTTGTTTCGCTAAACTGCTAATGAGACCTATCCAACCACTTTAAAGGGTGATAAAGAATAGCCAATTTCGACCAATTAGGTTCAAGAGTCTGGAAAAAAGGTACTGAAAGCATGCGATACATATATTGACGAGACAAACCCTGAGAACAGTAGATTTAAGATATGTGCGACTGGTCCAACCTGTTCAGTTGTGCAGTGTTTAACCGCCATTTTTGTAAATATTTGGAAAAGCGATGGCTGCATCCTGTCGCGTATTGATATAATGGTGACACTTATTTTCCTGTAGAACAAGATGCTTCGCTGAACCCTGCTGAATGAAATAGTTCCCGATGATGTTGTGTAAGCTTATGAGCTTATGCGCTACCAAAATGATTGAGAAGTGGATATGTTAGTGCACACCCCCACCCCAAAAAACACACGTTTTCCTGTTTTTGTCAACTTAATCTTTGACCCACATTGACACATTGCAAGTAGCTGCCGCACCTGAACTGAAGCATACGGCGAGTTGACTACTATACAAAGTTGCATATTCCCAAAACATCATATACGGTAAATTGTTTTACAGAATTTGGTTGGAGACAATGATAAGCTCTTTTTTACAGTTATTTTGTTTCTAATATACAGCAAGAGTTTGGGGATTTCAAAACGATCTCTCAATCCCTTCTACAGTGATCTTTAATTATTTAATTGTCCGAAAATATAAAACAGGGGAGGTAGGAAAAAATGGTCAAATAAATCAAATTTTTGTTCCCGGCATCTTGTGTCTATATCTAATGTGTCTCTGCCATTGGAGGGGCTTGGATAACTCGTGATTAGTTTTAGATTTAGATGGGCGAGAATCATGAATCTCAAGGTAAATACATGATGTTGTAGTTGAGGGACAACGTTTGAAATCAGGTCATTTAAAGATCTGAGTCTTACATTTATAGATTTGAGTTTTTACCTTGGCTATCAATTTCAAACTGTGGCCTGAAACCGCAACATGATATTTACAGCTACACTAAACCATACTAAAATGTCACCTTATTTCCATTTGTTCATTCTGTATTGTGAAAAGCATACCAGGCAATAAATGATCGATGTTTATTCAATCACTGTAGGCGTAGGTGCGGTGATTCAATATTTATTTCTAGACACCCCTAAAAATCCAAGTAGATGCCAAACTAATTTCACACTATAGGTACACTTGGTATTTCTGGATACACTGGTTTATTTCTGGTATCAATGATTATTGATATCTACTTATTTTTGCCTGCATTCAGTTGTACTCACAAAGATAAACTACCTCTTGCCAAATTTATTTCTTTTACTTTAGTTCCTCCCCCAGCAGCCGCTTCATCCAGTGTTTGCTGAGTTTGGTAATTTTTGCCTTACCACACTCCTTGAGTGTGTTGTTGAGCAATAAAGTATTAGAACTAGTATTAGTGTGTTCATTCACGAATGTAGTATTTAGAATTTCATCATAATAAACAGCAATCTTTGCTACACCGTTTTCTGGTTCTTGAAGGCGCCATAAATTGTTTTTAGAGAGTGGAGGTGCCACAGCTAAATTGTGTTGAAGAATTAATTACGCAGAGGGTGACGAGAGTCATCGATAAAAGAACGAGTCAAGTGTTGAATTTATGACCTGAAATGATACAGAAGTGTTAAAAATTATAACTGTATAGAAGTGCTGAAAATTATAACTGCGCAAACGACAGGTCAAAGGTCTATCCTGGATAGCTTCATGGAAATGTGTCAGAGCTTTCCCCCATTCAATAAGCTTATTTGCTTCATGATCGTTATTTTTTTCATTTTGTGAGTTATAGGCCTAATACGTGATCAGTTCAAAACTGAACATTTCATTTAAACCTAATTTTATGACAATGACTTTCTGTCATATATTTTTGTTGCCATGTCCTGTTATAAAAACTGATGGTAACAAAGCTTGCTCAATTACAAAGGTCTGTCCTGGATTTCGTGGATATGTGCATGACTTTCCCCATTCAATCTTTGCTTCGTCATCATGTTGTTTTTGTGAGTTGTAATTTGTACAACATTTAATCAGTTGAAAAAGGATCAATTCATTAAAACCTAATGACTTTCTGTAATATATATTTGTCAACGTGTCCTGCCATAAAAATTGATGGTAACAAAATCTACATACTCGTACTCAGTGGGTGATCTGACCAACTCATTTTCCAAACTCCTTATCCTGAAACTTCACCCGTTTTACAGGTTTTAATTCTACATAAAACTTACCGTTTGTGAGATTTATGCATTAAAAAGTGACACTATATATTTTAGTTTTCTGAGATATCCTGATATACATAAATTAAGCTGAAAATAGAGGGAATAAACCGATGGATGGATTTTATCGAACTTGATAGCCTACCACTCATAAGCGTCCTGTTTTTATAAAAATAGACGCATGATCAAGGTGTCAGTATGGTGTTGAATCTAAACTATTTTGGAACATTTTTGAATAAAAAGAAACATGCAATTACCACCATCCACGTCATAGTTCGAAAGCGGTTTGGCAGATATGGATGCAACTTATCGGACAGGGCCTCACACTCTCAGCCTTCGATCGACTTTTAAGCCAGGCGACACGGTGCTGCGAGCACCTCTTACGACTATGGGCCGGGTGGTCTATGCTGACTTCCTTCACCTCCAGTGGGGACAAACATGGCCATGGTACAATGCAATGATTTATGATAAGCACAGTGTGTGAACCGCGGGGTGTGAACTAAATCAGGAAGCAAGTTTGATGGATCGTATATCAAAGCTTTAAAAAACGATATCGGGCGACCATTCTCATATTACCATTCTCAGGACTCATTTCATTGTAAACGAAAGATGTCCATCGAGTGTTATCAGGGACCACAGGTACACATGGGTGCAGCGTTGCTTCAACTTGGATATTATAGTCGAACAAATTCGGCCCTGGATCGAAGTTTGTTGCCGCGCTGAAGGCTGAACCTCGGGACTGACTGGTGTAAAGCGGTACCGAGGTTCGGCCTTCGGCCTCACACTTTCGATCGACTACCAAGCAACCGTGACGCTGTACCCATGTACCACCTGCACCTGTGATCGATATCAGTTCACTTTACTACTACTAACGCGTACATACTACGCGTACTGTACATGACCAGTCAGCAAGTTAGAAAATGTCTTTGTGAAAAATGCAAAGAGATATCGTCATTGGATAATAATACATTTTGTGTCAGAATTTTAAAACTTCAGTAGTCGTAAGAAAGCCGACACGCTAGGGTAGAACTGCCTATGTATCCCCGCCCAACCGCGGCCCTAGCTCCGCTGCCGCCCCCTGAACACCCGACCTCAGCAGGTCACCGGGTCAGTAAACTTGCGATATTTGGCGCGCAGAATACGAAAACTTCCCGCTTGTTCGGTCACGCTGCAATTGATACATTTCCCCGCGTACTCTCTACTTGAGAGTTCGATGACTCCTATGGTTAAACCACGCCTTGGGGGACGCACACCGATACACTCGTAACATGTCGAGTTTAATACTTTTCGTCGTTAGGCGCAGGTAATTCTTCATTCAAACTGCAAAATAGTGATAAACATACAAATCTGCAGGATACCTTAGAGGTTAAATCTATCAAGATGTGCAAATTCTAAGCCCTTTATTTGTTTTCCTTCGGCATCATAAAACTGCAGAAGTGCATAGGGTAAGCGACGGGGGTCGCGTATCAATGGCGTTCGAAAATGGTGTCAGGCAGTAAATGGAAGAGTATCAATCACGCGCTCGACCGACCGAGTAAAAAATACAGAAAACTTCTATTTCTGCCGAAAATCGAAGAAAATATTCCAGATTTAATGACATATAAATTAAGGGTTACCGACTCCAATTTTGTTTTGCAAAAATCGCTTTAATTAACCATTTTACCCTCGGAACCTTCAACGGGGGTGCCGACCACTGATGGAATAAATATACTTTCATCTCTCTCGCAAGACTGAAACGGGGGTTTAAAGAATCGCATTTTTAGTCAAATTTCGGGATTTTTATCACACAATTTGTATACCACCATGTTCATGAAATCGTAGAGAACCTGGAGCCCCAAAATCACGCCGTTCTTCGACCTATAGCGTGGGAACGGGGCAAAATAAGAAACGAGATTACAGTCGTGCACCGGGCAAAGATTATACTATATAGGAGTAACTAGAGCAACGTACGTAAACAAACAAACAATATGGCGTAAATCGATGTGTAAGAAGAACGGCGTGGTTTATCTAATCTTAAATTACATTATACCGGCAGTGAGATGAGATCATCAGCAAAACATTGGATTGAACGAAATATTGTGCTTTAAAACGTTTTGTGTACTTGAAGGTAGGTGACGATCGATGGCGTGGCTTAGCTTGTCTGTCGCATGATCGCACTCCGTTAGATTTATATTTAAGTTCACTTTCAAATCTTTCAAAGACAAAGACATCATTTAACACAATTGGAACTATTTTGTGATTATAAGATCTTTAGCATTTTGTTGTAATCTATTTAAAAATCATCAATCTGACAGTGTTTTTGTGTGAAGACGAGGGCAAATTTTATAAATTAATGATAATTGCACAATCATCAAATACATCTCTAACAAATTTGACATTTTTGTCTAGCTTTTCGCACTCTCAGGAAAGGAGAACCCATTAAATGTAACTGATTTGTCAATTTTGTTTAGGTTTAAGTGAAAATACAAATTCCCTTTCCAAGGTTGATTTGTAGGCATTTGCTTTTCTCACCGAACGATGCATGATAAAATTTTAAGTATTCGATGGTAAAATGGCCTTCTACCTCTACCCAAATCAGTTCTGCTGTAGTGTATGTTTTTTTGGTGATCTCTCTTTCAAATGATTTGGTAGATGTTAAAAAAATGACTTGTACATTTATTTATTTCATATACAAGGAAATAAGACCTGGTAAATTTGATAAAACTAACCTTTTCTTGTGCGTGTGCTAATTAATGCTGGAAAATTTTAAAAAATCTCTGAACTATTTCAGCCCTTCTATTAAAAATGAACTTTTTTGGTAGATGCAAAGAAATGTAATCAATATCATCTGTCTATTGAAACCTTTAAATATTAACGGAAAAACCAACATTTTTTTGTCTGGAATTTTTAAGGACTGTGAAGAGATGTCTTTGCAGCTTTCAGGGACCACTCCGAGGAGACCCTAAATCTTTTAGAGACCACACTGACATGACCTTGAAAAATTCAGGGACCACCCAGATGAGTCCTTGAAACTTTTAGGGACCACCCAGATGTGACCCTGAATCTTTCAAGGACTATCCTATTATGACATTGAAACTTTCAGGGACCACCCAGATGAGTCCTCAAAACTTTCAGGGACCACCCTGATGAGTCCTTGAAACTTTCAGGGGCCACCCAGATGTGACCCTGAATCGTTCAAGGACTATCCTGGTGTGACCTCGAAACTTTCAGGGACCACCCCGATGAGTCCTTGAAACTTTCAGGGACCTCCCAGATGAGACCCTGAACCTTTCAAGGACTATCCTGATGTGACCTTCGCTCGTCAGTTTGTGCATTCACAAGCATTACTTGATAAAGCTGACAGGCAGACACCGCTGAAAAGATTTGGTCCAACTTCCTGCACATACAGCGTCAATATTCATGACGGTTGAAGTTAAGATTATGTAATGGCTTAACACAGCGTCCTCATCGCTCCCATGTGTGACTGGTCGGCCGGCTCTAAAACATGTCTTTGCATATTTATCACGCGACGAGATCTACAAGGCATATTCTTCCCGGCATAAATGTGATAAACTGGGCAGTGGCTGAACCTTCAGTCGACTTAGACGAGCAGTCCTTGACGATTAATGGTAATTTCCTCGCTGGTTGAAGTATGCTGTCACTAGCCGACGCGCCGCTGGTCTATACAGTAAACAATTAATTATTCGCAAACAATCAGTTCATGATGGCACATTCCATTTTAACCTACAGGGGCATCTAGGATTGTGCGCTTGTGTAAGGTCCCGGGTAAGGTACATGTTGCTCTTTTATGCTGGAAAGTTTTCCCACCATTTAAAATACTATGGTTGTATGTTACAGTCTTCATGATTAATTTGGAGATGTAGCCAATGATACTTTTCTCATTAAGCGAGACACTGAATCGTACACCAACTAATATGGTCCTTGCTAATTTACATAGTAAAGGTCACGGGTCACATTGTTGTGAGGCTCTGCATAGTTTCAAGTCGAGTGTGTAAACAGCGTGGTGTTCGAATGGATTTTGACTACTGCACTAATTCCTTTGTCAGGAAAGGTTACCGATTCTGAATGTAGGACGTCCATTACCCCAATTATTTAATGACAGGACTACATGGAAAGCAATGGAATACTGGATATCTCCGACGAATTTGATGTCTGTTACCACGGTCCTTTGTGGAGTGACACTGACACTGCTGCATGCTGTTCCCGATCTCGACAATGATGTCAGCAACTGTGATTGTAGCATGAACATGACTAAGACTATGAGTCCTTGAAACTTTCAGAGACCAACCTGAGGTGTCCCCGAATCTTTCAAGGACTATCCTAATTTTACCTTGAATCTTTCAAAAACCGCCATTGCAAGACGAGTCCTTGAAACATTCAGGGACCACCCTGATGTGTCCCTGGATCTTTTAGAGACCACTCTGATGTGACCTTGAAACTTCCAGGGACCACCCGGATGAGTCCTTGAAACTTTCAGGGACCACCCGGATGAGTCCTTGAAACTTTCAGGGACCAACCTGAGGTACCCCTGAATTTTTCAAGGACTATCCTAATGTGACCTTGAAACTTTCAGAGACCACCCAGATGAGTCCTTGAAACTTTTGGGGACCACCCTGATGTGTCCCTTAATCTTTTAAGGGACCACTTAGATAAGACCCCTATACATTTTTAAGGACTGGCCTAGAGAGGCATTTTGAAATAGTAAAGAACCAATCACATATGATCCCGAAACCTTCAAATGCATCCAGGTCCTCTAAACAATACAGCAATCATCAAGTTTTGACCTCTAATCTTGACATTTTCAAGAATGTGTATCAATGAGATGAATTATCCGTAAAAAATTGTCAAAAAGGATAAATTTACAATTTTTGAAAAGCAGATGGCTTTAAATACTACAATATTTTTAATACTATTTTAACATTTAATTCAATAATTACAGTTTCGATGTTTTCACTAGAAAAATTGATAATTACTAAATGCTTTGAGTAAACGCTCTCTTAGAGAGCACATTCTGTGACTTTTACTGTTCATCTTATAATCACAAAATAGTTCCAATTGTGTTATTGATAGCGTGTTAGTTAATACTGGATTTTAATATGAAACCCCGAGAAATATTACCTGATTTAGCTAACTTCAACTGTACCCCATATGAGCAGGATAAGGAGACGTGAAAGAAAAAAAAAGCCGTGGCGTAAACTATTGAAACTTAGACTGAATAGGTAGCAAGATCCCATCAGAAGCAATCGATGTAAACAAATATTTAGCTTTTAGGTAGGCCTAAAGTTTGTTACCATTTCGCAATGAATTCATGGTACACCTTGTACTTAAAGGCCTTGCTTATATAGCATTATGTGATCGCACTTCAGCTTATTTTCTCATATTAGAAACAAATTATCAATAACCCGCTTAGTATACTATGGTGGCTTGATGAGGACACAGAAGTAATATTTTATTTCAAGCCTGTAATTGCTTTATTTCATAACAGTAACTTTGTATCTGTAATTTTTTCATGCCTGTAGTTTTTATTTCATGCCAGTATTTTTTATTTTATAGCTGTATTTTTTTTTTATTTCACGCCTGTGATACCGTAGGATATGACCCACTCTCCACATAGTGGAATGGCTGGACATACATTTAATGAACAGATCTAATTACTGACATTTACTTCTATGGGTAAGCCTAATTAAAGCACCACGTGCTCTGATTCACGATTTAGGATTAACGTTCTGCAGTCTTCAATGGCGCCATTAGGCTATCCGCATGAAGTGGTGACCTGTGTTATACGTGTTTTAGTACGAATTCTACACGTAGGGTCGAAGTTATTATATGGCGGGAGGGCCAGGGTTTTGCAAAAGAGTGGCCCTACAAAAATGTTTGCAAGATAAAAGTGACTCGCCCAAAATTTACACGAGCAACAAACAGTGTTACAATCCACATCAATGATATTTGGACCCTTTCTCTTCAGGCCATCTCGGATTTGAACTTTAAAATTGGCCTCACTCGCATCAATATGATCAGTCAAATTTCTTTTTTACGCACTGCGTCATTTCTAAAAAAACACCGACGCTCCCTCCCTCCCTGTAATTTCTATCCAGTCCACTACTGTAATAACCTCGGGGCCCTTACGAGTAGATTCGCAAACACACATATTGCATGCCACTTCTTCATGCATATAGAAGGTGCCATTAAAGCTCTAATGGTGATTTATTAGTGCACATGATCGATAAAGTAAATCCGAGCTGACAATACATCTATTTGTAGCGTGAAAACACCTCGGGCACTTCGTTGTTGCTGCGCCATAAGCGTTGCGGAAAATGGCTAAGCATCGATTCTTGAAGCCACCAGGTCCGGAGACTACCGATTTCCTAATTCCAAGATATTTGTACCCACAAATCAAATAGCTCAATTAACACTTGAGACAATTGGCGAAACTTCGTGCAAATTCAACAGAAGGAGCTTCTAAAAATAACTACAAAGAACAAGATGTAACTCACAGCGTCAATAAACTCGTCACCTGTGACTTTACCCTATCAAATGGCTTAACGATCATACACAAAATCTTTGAGGGATCCCCTCAACTTACGGACGTACCACAAGAGTCCTAACACGACAAGCATCGTAGCTAGTTCGACTGAAAAAATGTAGCTGACAGCAGAAGTGAAGTATAGTCCTTCTGCGCACTGTGACTGAATAATCAATTTTGTCAGAGAAAAACTGTCGCAAGAGTGTCTGAGAGACAAGCAGGCTGACGCAAATACTGCTTTTTAGTCCTCATGGATACCGTCTGGGGGAACTTATAGATTTGGTCATGTCTTATATGCCATACATATACACGTTGCTTTGTTTTGTGATATCATCCAATATGGCCGCCGTTTTCATGAACGGAGCTATAACTTAGACATATTCGCCCGATTTTATTTAAAGTTGGTAAAAAAACATTGACCTATATCATACAAATGCACATCAATTTGTTTCACGATATGATCCAATATGGTTACATGACGGCCATTTTGTTACAATGTTTTCATATATGGAGCCATAACTCAGGCACGTCGCGACCGATTTTATTCAAAGTAGGTACAAGGACATTGACCCATGACATACATATGCACATTATTCGTTTTGTGATACAATCCAATATGGCCGCCATGCAGCCATTCCTTTACGATTTTTTTATATATGGAGCCATAACTCAGGTACTTCTCAACCGATTTTATCCAAAGTTGGTACAATGACATTGACCTATGTCATATATATGCACGTCAATTTTTTTCACGATATGATCCAATTTGGTTACAATTTCTTCATGTCCTTAGCCATAACTCCGGCAAGTCTCAAACGATTTATTCAAAGTTGGTACAAGAACATTGACATTTGTCATGCATATGCACATTGATTTGTTTCACGATAAGATTGAATATGGCTGCGTGGCAACCATTTTCTTGCGATTTTTTCATGTCCGGAACCATAATTCAGACATGTATCAAGCGCTTTTATTCAAAGTTGGTAGAAGGACATATAAAAAATGTTATACTTATGCACGTCAATTTGTTTCACGATATGATATAATATGGCCACCTGGCGGCCATTTTGTTATGGTTTTTTTTCATGACCAGAGCCATAACTCTGGCAAGTCTCAACCGATTTTATTAAAAGTTGGTACACGGATATTGACTTATGTCATACATATGCATATTGATATTTAGACAGTAAGATTAAATATGGCTGTGTGGCGGCCATTTTGTTACAACTTTTTCCATGTCCAGAGCCATAACTCAGACTAATTTCCACCAGTATTATTCAAAGTTGGTACAAGGACATTGACCTATGTCATACATATGCACATCAATTTTATTCCATTAGGTTGATATGTCGAGAAATACTGCATCAAACTGAATGGAACTTGGTACATATGTCAAGCTAACATTGCTTTAGCAGTGAACAAGACATTTATCAGTGTCACGTTAATTAATTTGTAATTGCTTATGTAATGAACTTTCCTAATTAGAGTGATATATCCGCAAATCCTGCATCACATTTGATGAAACCTAGTACAGAGTTTGATCTCATAGTGTTGCAAATACAATTCAATGACACTTAGTGGTATCATTAAAATTAATTGCTAATTTGCATTTACATAATGATATTTTTGTTATAAGGGTGAATATCCAGAAGCACTGCATCAAACTTTATGAAATATGATACCGGTAATAATCTTTCAGTGTTAGGAAAGGATACTAAAATGTTTGGCAACATCCTGTCGATTAATTACTAATTGACTCATTTAATGACCTTTTGTAATTAGGATTGCGGCCTCCATTTGTTTTATGTTTTCACCGCCATGGAACTAATTCCTGGCCTTTGAGGCCCATTTGTATCGCAGTATTTTTATCACAGACCTAATTATGAAGAGGACTCTTTCCTCTCTGAGGACTTGTAAGTAAAGTACCCTTTAACAAGTTGGGACTGTGTCATCAACGATGATTTGTTTTACATGTTAAAGACAAACACTGATACAGAAAGTCCGTTTGTCTTCCAGATCCTACCGTTCTGCTATATCATGTATATAATACATT
>LD533047.1:0-20269 GCA_001465055.1 Ptychodera flava | reverse complement strand
GTAAAATTACGATCATTTGAAGTTCTCTGAACTGATCGTAACGAGCAGCCTAACCGCAGTCGCCCATAAACGTGTGTAAATATGCCTGAGAAGAAATTCTCTGGCGTTTAGCACGTACGCGAAGAGCTGAATTTTAGTAAACTGGTGACTGTTGCCTAGCTATACGCTGACTTGGAACGTGGGGACAAACCATTTCGCAAGCACAATTACTCGCAATGTAAGTGACTTTAACTGATGTAAACATTGTTGTTGAGCTTACCTTCATGTGTGAAGAAACTCTGAACAGTTTACCCACCAGCAAATTTCCCTTTGAACTCGTACGAAACGATCGACTTGCAATGTTTATACGACTACGGGCTATCGCCGCGACATGGTTTTCGAACTTTGTTCCCATGCAAAAAACAAACGATGAAAAAAATATCAACTTTCACCTATCAGGGCGTTCTCTAACATACAACAGTCACGTCGTAGCTTCAAAAATCAAACAAAATAAGATTCGAGCACCAACGAAAATAACTATTACAGTGTCCCCAATTATTTCGCATCGATTTAGAAAGTATTGTCCATCTCACTATCGTGTTTCATTGGAATAAAGTCGGAAAAAAACATGTCTCGACAATAACTCATGGACATAATCCACTACGTTTGAGTCTAGAAGTTTAACTGGGAAATTCGTTGGTCGACAAACAAACAAAACAGTGAACTTAGCATTTTCCTTTCAAAACAAACGTTATTACGAAAATAAAATTAATCACTAAGTAAGGGGATAAAGTACAAACTGAAAAAGTCTAATGGCTACTTATCTCAGCTTGGACGGCTCAACACTCTAGTCTTAGAGTTGAGTCAGACAGACGGATGAATGAACATTCCTTTATCTGGATTGCAGGCTTGAGGTAGTGAAAAGTCCACAGAATAATTCAAGCGTGGCAGTGAAGGTCTTGAAAAGTCCTGGACTTTATTTTCCAAAGTCTTGAAGAAACACTTCAGAGACACGATCCGAAATGTCTGACAGAAAAGCTTGCCGCCCCAGTCTAGAATTGCTATTGATATGCTAATTACTGCTTAAAAATATATCCATTCATAGAAAACACACGACTAACAGTACTAATTGAATTCAAGGTCATGAAGGATAGTGGCCTTTAGAATGTTCTGGACTGATGACACTAAGGCCATAAGTGTAGGGCAAAATGACCAACATAACATTCCTCACACCTGATCTCACGAAGTCTAGCTCAAATAATGTCAGATGACAATAGGCTTCTCTCGTGTCCCTTTTGAACACAATTTTTATGAAATGACCCCACCGATGGTTTGGATTCGTAGAGACTTTCACTCACATCGAGTTCCCCGGAAACAGGCCATATTAAAAGTCATATCATTGCTGAGTTTTCCTAGCCGTATTACATCAGCCACACCTTTGGTAAAATAACGGCGCCTCTCCCTGGACTGAACTAATGCAACCTTTTGAGCAGCAAAAGTCATCTGATAATGATACAAGACCTTTCGTTCAGATATCGCATAACCTGAGGTGAGGTTCAATATCACATAATAGTAACTCAAAATCTGCGGATTACATTACATGCACAATCATAATAAAAGCAAATATCAATGATTAGAACCTATCATCATCTTCCTACTAAATCCTTCAGGGGTTATATCCGTTGGCATGGCTTAAAATAAATATTACAGGCATGAAAAAAAATTACATGTATGTAATAAATTTCAGGTATAGAAAAACAAATTTCATGCGTGAAAAAAACTACAGGCATGAACTTAAAATTACAGGTACGAAAAATGAATTACATGCATGAAATAAATTTCGGGTACGAAAAATAAATTACAGGCATGAACTTTAAATTACAGGTTTGAAAAACAAATTACATGCGTGAAAGAAAAATTACAGGCACGAAAAAAGCATCAGAGGCATAAAAGATGAATGATAGATAAGAAAAAAAATATAGGTATGGAAAAAGAATTACAGGCATGAAACAAAATTTCGTGCATAAAGACACATTACACTCATGAAATAAAAACTACAGGCATGAAATAAAAATTACGGGCATGGAATAAAAATTGCAGATTAGAAATATAAATACTGTTATGGAATAAAGTAATTGAATGTATGTAAATAAAAATTACTCCTGTGGCCTCATGAAGCAACCGTAGCATACGACTGATTTCACTACAATCCTGTAATAGCAACCGATATCATCGGGATGGCCTCACTGTCGCCACTACAAGGTGAATAAAAAGCAACATTTTCTAAATTACAGGACTTGTGTTTTACGAATGGAACGGTTGCTGATAGCAATTTACGCATTAACAAGAATGGAGCTAATTCTGAAATGCACGTGATTGCCAACATCTAGACACAGTGTACCTGACTACAACTTTGAATCTCCTGCATAGTAATTACAGTCAAACTGTCTAATGCAAAAGTAGGTCTGGAATTGGACGCGTGATGAGCACCCGGGCGGGGTGTGATACAAAAAAATGCACAGATGTTAGGGAAATTTCGTCCATAAACTAAAGGCACGTGATTCATGGCATGTAATAATAATTCAAATGATCCGTCTTATTATATAATATAACCTGTTTTCCTAATAGTGGTCACAGAAGGTGTGCTTCTCACAGCCCCCCCCTTCTCTCTCTGATTACATATGAGTGAAATTAAGTTTTAAAAAAAATCATTTCTGTGTTGAATTATGTAACATAAATTGTAGTTTAAAAAAAATCATTTCTGTGTTGAATTATGTTACATAAATTGTAACTTAACATTGAATATTTTTATTTCAATATTTTTTTGCTCTCATAGGAGTTTCATTTAATTCAAGAGCAACTCAAACAAGGAAATATCATCCTGCAGCAAAATCCACATCGTCGGCTATTGAATATCACGGTGATTCGGCCGAACAAATTACAGACGGTGAGATAACAAATAAAAATAAAGGTCATAATAATTTGGCTTTGTGCCTGTCAAAGATAACATATTTGCAACGCATAAACTGCCTAGCTGGTTGATTGTCATAAAAATTATCTTACGACTCACATAAGTAGAATGAGGACAAGAAACTAATTAAATTGTTTTAACGTTCATCTTGAATGTCTCTATATTTAACTAGTTTATAATAAAATCTAGCTGTTTTATTATTATTATTTATTATTATTATTATTATTATTATTATTATTATTATTATTATTATTATTACAAGTTAAGGGGCTATAAGTATCATATAGAAATCTAATAACAGTTCATTGAAGCTGTGGAAGTTCTAAAAAAGAGGTGTTGTTTATTTTAATTTTGTCAATAGGGTTGACTTCTAATTATTGTAGGGCAGCGCAGAATTATGCACCATACTGTACGGAGAGAGGGGGGGATATCATTGAGCAAAAGGGTAACGGTTGTCGGAAAAGTGCCACCAAGCAGTTTAAGCGATACCAGCAGGTATTGACGCGACGCGAATTGCGACACGATCCCAGCGTCTGGACGTTCTTGCAAGCGACCGGTCGGATTTCAGCCTGATCCGGATACTTTATGGAACTCAACACATCCGTTAATGAAAAAAAAATTACAAGTACCATAGCCAAATAAAATTAAAAATGAAAAATAAAAACATACCGCGTATTAATAGGTCTACCAGCTAGTATATATTCTCTCCGCCCAGTTGGATAGATGTTTCTTTTGACGTCCCTACCTTATGAATATTCATATACTTGCAAAAACTGAAGGTCGCTGTGTCTGGCAGCTCACATGCACAGCGTAGGGTGACAGGCCCATCGTTGCGTGGGCGCGCGCGCACACACAAAACAAGGCACAGCGCTAGCGACTGTCTGACTGTGGAGAGTCTATGCCAGTGCAGCTGACAATATGAGCATGCGCAATTGAGTGTACGTGTATGCGCGTGAACGTGCAGTCTTGAACTTCTTCCTCTCGTGCGAGTTTTTGAGCTTTAAAATGTTGTGCAAATTGACAGAAACTGGAATTACTGCAGAAAATACTTTTCAGGACAACACATGTGAGTCTCTAAGGTAACAAGTAGGATGTTTAGGAAATCCTTCCAGAAAGTTCATACCGCCTGTAGCCATTTTGTGGAGTATAAGCTTATATTGTACCTGGAGCGTTTACAGTATTTCTACTGTACATATTGCCGGATAATATGCGATGGAATTTTGCGTTTCACGTCGTCGTTCAATCATTCAGATGGAAACGCCGCCCTTCTCCAAACTTGAAAAAAAACCAGGGTGATAAACTTGTGAATGCAAACTCTTGTATAACAATGACCTAATTTAATGAGAAGACATTTGTATTCGAGCACGGCTACAGTTTTTGATTCGAGAACTCTCATCATGGACCGTGGTTATATTCAACAATCGAGAGGCTACGGTGAGTGGAACTTTTCCTAAGTCCCTGTAGCAGTTGTGCAAAAATAAGCGAATCCACAGGCCTTTGGCGATTCAATAAATGCGTTTTTCACCAAGCTGAAAGGTGGAAAGATTAATTATTTTTGCCGCATGTCAATAGTTTGATATGACTATCGCCTTTTACAATAATACTGGCTATTCCATTGTACTATAGGCCCCAGGTTGACACACATGTGTAGAGATTTTAATAGAAACTATTCCGAAGCTATTTACATTTCTTTATCGCTTTTTGCGGTTTTGCAGTTTCCTGTTTTTTGTTAGACGATAAGCTGGCACACGCCAAAACCATAAGTCTTTGTGGTTTTCTATAAGTGAGTTGGCACACGCCAAAACGATTTGTCTATTGCGCTAGTATTTCTGGGCACGTTTAGTCTCACTGTTTACCTCCAGTTGGTTAGCAACCGCAGTTTAATTGACAGCCGATTCTTTATATGAGGGTAAATTGTTGCGATAAGCGTTTCCAACGACGTTCGCACAAGTGAGAAATAGGGCAAAATTCGTTGAGAGTTGGTGTTAGTTTAATTTTCTTTACAACCAGGGCAGTATTAAACACGAAACATTTAACTTGTAATATTTCCCCCTTGTCTTGGCCTGCTGGGTTTTAAAAAAGTGTTTAAAGGTATACAGGCACTATGTTCAAATTTAGCCGCTGCTACCATGGAATGGGGAGATCTAGCTTATAATAGAGTTTATGGGGTCACGCCAGGTCACACAAAAATAATGCACCACTACATGGTCATACTTTTACTTTAGTTAAACAAAGAGAAATAATTAGTCTTCATTATTCTTCCTGGAATGAGGCAAACAAATCATAATAAATGATTTTAAAATGAATATTAATACGTCGTTAATTATGAATCCATGGAATAAAAATGTACCAGTGAATCATGTTCTAAATTTAAAAAAAAATGGGCGCTACTGTAACTGCTTGTGATAAATAATGGTACATTGGTTGGTAAGGGGCATTGGGTTCATAAAATTAATTTGAGATATTAATTTGTGAGTAGAATTAATTTTAGCACGTAAAATTAATTTGAAGGCATAAACTTAATTCAATGAATGCATAATAAGTTAGTTCTATACTATATAACACTTATTTTGGTTGACTGCATGAAACAAAATTAAAAATGCTTGAAAAACTATTTCTGGTCTATATAAAACTAATTCTTACACACTATAATTAACGAAAAGCATAATTTTGACCAGAATGGCCGAAGTATACATTATCTTTATTATTCTTCCTAGCTGAAGGCAAACAAATTACAATTATTATTATTGAAAAAAGGTTAAAAGTTGTTACTTAGAAATCAATGAAATAAATGAAAAAAGTGAATTATGGTTTAAATAAATGTTACCATGGCAACATTAAACAAAAATGAACATGGAGTTCAAGCTTTGATAAATAATCTTAGGAGAGCATTTGCATAGTAACTGGGATAACATTTAATGGATTTGGAAAAAAAAATAAAATTTTAAAACATAAATAGGTTACTATTGAAACATAGGGCAGTAAAATTGGATATCATATTATATCTTTCTAACCCAAACTAACCGTTTGTTATAATATTTCTCTTGATTACTGGATTTTTACACTGGATATTTAGTCTTTCTAACTCAAAATATCCCTTTGATATAACACTTTCTGTTGATTACTGGATTTTCGGTGGAATCTTTGAAAAACTAGTTATTTTTACTCCAGAATGGTTGCCATGGAAAAACATCTCACCTTTAAATCGTGTGATTTTTTTTGGTGTGCTAATCAGAAAAACCCTTATGATCAATTTTTTACATCAATCAATAGTTATTTAATAGGAATTAGGGGGAAAGTCACATTTTCAATCCCAAAATTGTTACCATGGCAACTTGAAACATTAAAATTAGTCTGGCTTTTTGTTCTCTTACCAAAACTCCCCAAGTAAATAATTTTCATATCAATCAAAGTAATTTTCTATGAGATATTAGAAAAACTGAAATTTTCAACCCCTAAAATGGTTACCATTGAAACGTGGGGCAGTGAAATTGATATCATATTTGGTCTTTTTGACCCAAAATACCCCTATGGTGAAATTTTCAGGGAAATTTAACCTATTGTTATTCGCGTTATTATTTCTATATAATACTTATATTAATTATTATTATTACAAGTTTAGGGGCTATAAGTATTATATAGAAATCTAATAACAGTTCATTGAAGCTGTGGGAATTCTGGAAAAAAGGTCTTCGAATGCAGGCCCATCAACGCAGTCGTGGGCGCGCACAAAACAAGGCACAGCGACTGTGGAGAGTCTATGCCAGTGTATTTGCTGCAAATATACCTCCACGCATGCGCACTCGTTTGCCAGTGTAGTCTGCCAATATGAGCATGTGCAATTGAGTTTACCTGCCCGTGAATGTGTAGTCTGCACTACGCCTCGTGCTATAATCTTGTCGTTTAGCTTTGCATGTTGACAGAAACTGGAATTACTGCTGAGAATACTTTTCAGGACATCACAAGTGAGTCCCTACCTTAGGTAACAAGTAGGACGTTTAGGAAATCCTTTCAGAAAGTTCACACCGCCTGTGGCCATTTTATTGAGTATAAGCTTATACGTACCTGAAGCGATGGTATACAGTATTTCTACTGTACGTATTGCCAGATAATATGCGATGGAATTTTGCGTTCACGTCGTTCAATAATTCAGATGGAAATGCCGGCCTTCTCCAAACTTTGAAAAAGTCAGGGTGACAGACTTTGGAATGCTAACTTGTACAACAATGACGTTGAAGACATTTGTATTCGAGCTCGACAACATTTTTTGATTTGAGAACTCTCATCATGGCGGATTCACTGAAACAATGAATATTCAACAACTTTTTCCTACGTCCATGTAGCACTTGTGCAAAAAATAAGGGAGTCAACAGGCCTTTGGCGAATCAATAAAGGCATTTTTCACCAAGTTGAAAGGTTGAAAGATGCGTCCGTTACTTTGCGACAAGCTAGATAAATGCAGTCAAACCCAGCTGGGCATACAAATTTGCCATTTGTTCTTGAGAGGACCAGCCGTGCGGTGGAACTTTGCAACAAAGTTTCCATATCTGAACTGACGTGCTTGAATGACAGGCTCAGGAACAGGAAACGATGACCAATAAAAATGCATTCTCGTTGCATTTTGATAATAATGTATCGATCACAATGACACGGAAATTATGCCTCCTCCCAACAGAAGGGCCACGGTCTATTTTTAGCCCTGCTACAATATGTCTCAGTGCTGAAAAGGCCATATTGTTGTCATGTTGTCATGACGACTTTTAAAATGTGCATACAACTGTGAGAGTGAAACGGGTTGTTTATAGGTCACAAAACTTTTGCGTCCCACTGTCGTCCAATAAACCTGTTTCCTTGGGCATTAAAGGTGTGCAAGTATACACATCAAAAGACTAGAGGGTTTCACTTCATGGGCAGAACCTTGTAAAATAGCCCTTTCTTGTCTGGTTCACGAAAAAAGATACCCCTCATCTAAAATATGCATGGGCTACCAGCCAGTGCCACCGGGCTACCAACTTCAGAATATGGTCGCCAAAGTGGACTACCAGGGAAAAAATAATAATTTCGAGCCCTGGGCAATATTGAACATGAAACATTTAACTTGTAATATTTACCCCGTCTTGGCCTGCTGGGTTTTAAAAAATATTTAAAGGTATACAGGGCCGGACCACCCGGCCGGCCGGGTGGTCTATGCTGACTTCCTTCACCTCCAGTGGGGACAAACATGGCCATGGTACAATGCAATGCTTTACGATAAGCACAGTTTGTGAACCCCGGGGTGTGAAGTAAATCAGGAAGCAAGTTTGATGGATCGTATATCAAAGCTTTAAAAAACGATATCGGCCGACTATTCTCATATCACCATTCTCAGGACTCATTTCATTGAAAACGAAGGATGTCCATCAAGTGTTATCGGGACCACAGGTACGCATGGGTGCAGCGTTGCTTCAACTTGGATATTATATAGTGGATCGAATTCGGCCCTGGATCGAAGTTTGTTGCCGCGCCAAAGGCTGAACCTCGGGACTGATTGGTGTAAAGCGGTACCGAGGTTCGGCCTTCGGCCTCACACTTTCGATCGACTACCAAGCAACCGTGACGCTGTACCCATGTACCACCTGCACCTGTGATCGATATCAGCTCACTTCACTACTACTAACGCGTACATACTACGCGTACTGTACATGACCAGTCAGCAAGTTAGAAAATGTCTTTGTGAAAAATGCAAAGATATATCGTCATTAGATAATAATACATTTTGTGTCAGAATTTTAAAACTTCAGTAGTCGTATGAAAGCCGACACGCTACGGCAGAACTGCGTATGTATCCCCGCCCAACCCCGGCCCTAGCTCCGCTGCCGCCCCCTGAACACCCGACCTTAGCAGGTCACCGGGTCAGTAAACTTGTGATATTTGGCGCGCAGAATACGAAAACTTCCCGCTTGTCCGGTCCGTCTGCAAATTTATACATTTCCCCGCGTACTCTCTACTTGAGAGTTCGATGACTCCTATGGTTAAACCACGCCAGGGGGGGACGCACACAGATACACTCGTAACATAACATGTCGAGTTTAATACTTTTCGTCGTTAGGCCTTATTTACGCCTTACGCCTTAGAGGTTAAATCTATCAAGATGTGCCAATTCTAAGCCATTTTTTTGTTTTCCTTCGGCATCATAAAACTGCAGAAATGCATAGGGTAAGCGACGGGGGTCGCGTATCAATGGCGTTCGAAAATGGTGTCAGGCAGTAAATGGAAGAGCATCAATCATGCGCTCGACCGACCGAGTAAAAAATACAGAAAACTGGAATTTCTGCCGAGAATCGAAAAAATTAGCGCATGAAAATATTCCAAATTTAATGACATACAAATTAAGGGTTACCGATTCCAATTTTGTTTTGCAAAAATCGCTTTAATTAACCATTTACCACCGGAACCTTCAACGGGGGTGCCGACCACTGATGGAATAAAGAAACTTTCATCTCTCTCGCGAGAGTTCAAAGAATCGCATTTTTAGTCAAATTTCGGGATTTTTATCACACAATTTGTATACCACCATGTTCATGCAATCGTAGAGAACCTGGAGCCCCAAAATCACGCCGTTCTTCGACCTATAGCGTGGGAACGGGGCAAAATAAGAAACGAGATTACAATCGTGCACCGGGAAAAGATTTTACTATATAGGAGTAACTAGAGTAACGTACGTAAACAAACAAACAATAAGGAGTAAATCGATGTGTAAGAAGAACGGCGTGGTTTATCTAATTTTAAATTACATTATACCGGCAGTGAGATGAGATCATCAGCAAAATATTCGATTGAACGAAATATTGTGCTTTAAAACGTTTTGTGTACTTGAAGGTAGGTGACGATCGATGGCGTGGCTTAGCTTGTCTGTCGCATGATCGCACTCCGTTAGATTTATATTAAGTTCACTTTCAAATATTTCAAACACAAAGACATCATTGATAGCGTGTTAGTTAATACTGGATTTTAATATGAAACCCCGAGGAAAATTACCTGATTTAGCTAACTTCAACTGTACCCCGTATGAACGGGATAAGGAGACGTGAAAGAAAAAAAAGCCGTGGCACAAACTATTGAAACTTAGACTGAATAGGTAGCGAGATCCCATCAGAAGCAATCGATTTAAAAAAAAATATTTAGCTTTAGGTAGGCCTAAAGTTTGTTACCATTTCGCAATGAATTCATGGTACACCTTGTACTTAAAGGTGAGCGATTGCCGTCTAACGGCCTTGCTTATGTGATCGCACTTCAGCATATATTCTCATATTAGAAACAAATTATCAATAACCCGCTTAGTAAACTACGGTGGCTTAATGAGGACAAAGAAGTTATATTTCAAACCTGTAATTGCTTTATTTCATAACAGTAACTTTGTATCTGTAATTTTTTCATGCCTGTAGTTTTTATTTCATGCCAGTATTTTTTATTTTATAGCTGTATTTTTTTATTTATTTATTTATTTTTATTTCATGCCTGTGATACCGTAGGATATAACCCACTCTCCACGTAGTGGGATGGCTGGACGTACATTTAATGACCAGATCTAATTACTGACATTTACTTCTATGGTTAAGCCTAATTAAAGCACCACGTGCTATGATTCACGATTTAGGATTAACGTTCTGCAGTCTTCAATGGCACCATTAGGCTATCCGCATGAAGTGGTGACCTGTGTTATACGTGTTGTAGTACGAATTCTACACGTAGGGTCGAAGTTATTATATGGCGGGAGGACCAGGGTTTTGCAAAAGAGTGGCCCTTCAAAAATGTTTGCAATATAAAAGTGACTCGCCCAAAATTTACACGAGCAACAAACAGTGTCACAATCCACATCAATGATATTTGGACCCTTTCTCTTCAGGACATCTCGGATTTGAACTTTAAAATTGGCCTCACTCGCATCAATATGATCAGTCAAATTTCTTTACACATTCTTTGTAGATTATAGGGCCAGGTTCCTATGTGTCAAATTTCAAGGTCATAGGCCCTGTCACATTTGAAAAGAAGATTTTTCAAGTATTATTTTTTAGCATTTTATTTGACCTTTGACCTGTCCTACAACCTCTGCGACTAAGCTCTGGCCTTATCTTGTGTTAAATAACAGTCCAAGGGGTTAGTGTTCATCGGAGAGTGACCGGTATATTGCACATCAATTTTTTTGGAGTTCCCCTGATCTTTGACCCTTACATCATCCTTTACCTCAGTATTTATGTACATATATAATTCCAGGTTAGCTGATAGAGCCAGACGGCTGCTTTTTGGTGGACAGGGATAAGTATTTGAAGAGAGCCTTTTAGAAACTATCATGTGACCAGTGTAACCTTCGACCTCGATTTTACTTTAATTGTTGCGTTTGAATCAATAAACAGTTTTAGTTGCACCTGAAAATTTGGGCAGGTTACTTTTGTTTGGAAAACACTCTTGAAGGGTTTCTTTTTTACGAAATGCGTTATTTCTAAAAAACACCGGCCCTCTCTCCCTCCCTGTAATTTATATCCAGTCCCCTTACTGTAATAACCTTGGGGCCCTTACGTGTAGATTCACAAACACACATATTGCATGCCACTTCTTCATGCATATAGAACGTGCCATTGTAGCTCTAATGGTGATCTATTAGTGCACATGATCGATAAAGTAAATCCGAGCTGACAATACATCTATTTGTAGCGAATAAACACCTCGGGCACTTCGTTGTTGCTGCGCCATAAGCGTTGCGGGAATATGGCTAAGCATCGATTCTTGAAGCCACAAGGTCTGGAGACTACCGATTTCCTAATTCCAAGATATTTGTACCCACAAATCAAATAGCTCAATTAACACTTGAGACAATTGGCGAAACTTCGTGCAAATCCAACAGAAGGAGCTTCTAAAAATAACTACAAAGAACAAGATGTAACTCACAGCGTCAATAAACTCGTCACCTGTGACTTTACCCTATCAAATGGCGTATCGATCATACAAAAGACTTTGAGGGATCCCCTTAACTTACGGACGTACCACAAGAGTGCTAATACGACAAGTACCGTAGCTAGTTCGACTGAAAAAATGTAGCTGACAGCAGAAGTGAAGTATAGTCCCTCTGCGCACTGTGACTGAATAATCAATTTTGTCGGAGAAAAACTGTCGCAAGAGTGTCTGAGAGACAAGCAGGCTGACACAAATACTGCTTTTTAGTCCTTACGGATACCGTCAGGGGGGACTTATAGATTTGGTCATGTCTTATATGCCATACATATACACGTCGCTTTGTTTTGTGATACGATCCAATATGGCCGCCGTGCGGCCATTTTGTCACGAGTTTTCATGTACGGAGCAATAACTCAGACATATTTCGCCCGATTTTATTCAAAGTTGGTAAAAAGACATTGACCTATGTCATATATATGCACGTCAATTTGTTTCACAATATGATCCAATTTTGTTACATTTTTTCATGTCCTTAGCCATAACTCCGGCACGTCTCAACCGATTTATTCAAAGTTGGTACAAGGACATTGGCATTTGTCATGCGTATGCACATTGATTTGTTTCACGATAATATTGAATATGGCTGCGTGGCAACCATTTCCTTAAGATTATTTTCATGTCCGGAACCATAATTCAGACATTTATCAAGCGATTTTATTCAAATTTGGTAGAAGGACATTGACCAATGTTATACTTATGCATGTCAATTCGTTTCACGATATGATATATTATTGCCACCTGGCGGCTATTTTGTTATGCTTGTTTTCATGTTCAGAGCAATAACGCTGGCAAGTCTCAACCTTTTATAGTTGGTACACGGATATTGACTTATGTCATTGTTATAGTCGTATCCCGCCAGTCTGGGGAGTGTACTCACTGCTGAGAGGTACTTCGAGATCTTTGACAGAGTAGAGACTCATAGAGTTGTTGAATATCAATGATGGTGGTTTATTACTGAAGTGTAAAGTTTACACATCTGATGCCCAGCTATCTCCGACTGAAAATAGTGGGTGATCATCCCTTTTTAAAAAGAAATCCTAACATCCTAATTAGATCAAATTAGTTAATCCTCCAATCACTAATCAACTAATATTTCCTGATTGGCTACAATAATTAATATATTCTTCCCTTCAAGAAATACATTACTAAACCTTTTCTGATAGGATATTGATCATATAAAATCTTACATGATCTGCATAGGTGACATCATCGTTATACAACATTTTTCTTATGTAATCGTCCCAGGGTCCTGTCTGGAATTTAGATATTGACTATAAGAATTCATTTTACTGCCTTGACACTAGATGTCACTAATAAAAGTGTCTATCTTTATCCTTGATACTTAGGTGTTAATGACGTAAATACATTAAATATCCCTAACAATGGAGTTTGAACCAAGATGTGTTAGATGTCACAAATAAAAGTGTCTATTTTTATCCTTGATACTTAGGTGTCAATGACGTAAATACATTAAATGTCCCTAACAACGGATTTTGAACCAAGATGTGTGAAAATTCAAAACGATCATCAACCCTTACACAGACTTGAAAAGTTCAGCCCTCTCGTTCACTGACCTTTGTACGGATTCCGAAATTGCAAAAACAATATCATACATATGAATGTTGATTTTTAGACAGTAAGATCAAATGTGGCTGTTTTGCGGCCATTTTGTTACGATTTTTCATGTACAGAGCCATAACTCAGACTAATTTCCACCAGTATCATTCAATGTTGGTACAAAGACCTATGTCATACATATGCACATCAATTTTTTTTTTCAATTAGGTTGATATGTCGAGAAATACTGCATCAAACTGAGTGAAATTAGGTACATTTGTGAAGCTCACATTGCTTTAGCAGTGAACAAGACATTTATCAGTGTCACGTTAATTGATTTATAATTGCTTATGTAATGAACTTTCCTGATTAGAGTGGTATATCCACAATTCCTGCATCACATTTGATGAAACTTAATACATATTTTGATCTCATCGTGTTGCAAATACAATTCTATGACAATTAGCGATATCATTTAAATTAATTGTTAGTTTGCATTTACATAATAATTTTTTTGTTCTACGCGTGAATATAAAGAAGCACTGCATCAAACTTTATGAAATATGGTACCGGTGATAATCTTTCAGTGTTAGGATAGGATACAAAAATGATTGGCAACATCCTGTCGATTAATTACTAATTGACTCATTTAATGACCTTTTGTAATTAGGATGGCGGCCTCCATTTGTTTTATGTTTTCACCGCCATGGAACTAATTCCTGGCCTTTGAGGCCCATCTGTATCGCAGTATTTTTATCACAGACCTAATTATGAAGAGGACTCTATCCTCTCTGAGGACTTGTAAGTAAAGTACCCTTTAACAAGTGGGGACTGTGTCATCAACGATGATTTGTTTTACATGTTAAAGGCATACACTGATACAGAAAGTCCCTTTGTCTTCCAGATCCTACCGTTCTGCTATATTATGTAAATAATAATACAATACAAAGGAGACTTGAACTGCCTCACAAGTCCGTCAATGTGGTTGTATCTCCATTAGTGGCTCTGATGAAAGACCAAGCAAATTTTCTGCAGCAATACAAGGTTGATACAGTTATTAGGGTATAGCATTCAACTCGGTTTAAGGTTATATATAGAATTTGATATCCGTGCTCCGCTTGCCCAGTTTACATCATCACAATGGAATGCAGTGGTAGTCTCCAGACCCTCTGTCGCTTTGCTCCACGACCAATCTGATTAAAATCAGATGTAGAGTACGGCGACGTCTTCTTATGCGTACGCGGTATTCTCTCGCTGTCGCCTCTCTCTACATCTGACCAACTCCCATAGAAGGTCGCGTTCAAATCTCGCGCTCTGGAGCAGCCAATCAGATTGCACGTTATGCGATCCATGTAATTACATCCGATCTAATCGTTATTCAAATCCGCAGCGTCAAGTTCACAACACGACGCACTTTCAAATTTCAGTCTAGAAAGTTGTGGCCGCTCGGCTGCTTTGTACACATTATACTGGAGTGTATAAGTAACAGTAGAGTTGAGCAGCCAAAGTCGTTCACTGTGCCGGCGCTGCTCACTGTATGACCCGCGTACGATGCTGTGTGTTCCCGGTGTATCTACGGCCTGAGCTCCCCCACCACAGCCCTCTTAACAGTTAACAGATCCTTTTTATACACATGCCAATTTTAGTTTTTTGATGTTATTTTGTTGAACATTCAGTAAACAATGAGAAGACGTTCTACTCTGAAAAACACGTCGGCCGAGGCCTCGGCGTTTCAGCTGATCGCGAGTAGGGCGCGATTGTGCGATCGAGAGGTACAAATTGGCAGTAGCAATGACTTAATCGTTGATCGTTGGATGAATAACGTTTTATGTGTTATGGTTTCACGGAAGTAAATCGTGAGTTTACAGGTTTTTTTAAGGGAAAGCAAAACAAGATGTACCACGCTGTGCGGCCGATGTTATCTTGTAGTTAGCATTGTTCAAGCAAGGAGGAAGTAAGTTTGCAAACATCACGCTCATGAATCGTTTTTACACAACTTTGGCGAGACCGAGAAAATAAATATACACTGTAGTGTGGTCTCATCGTATTACCATACTCCTACTGGCCGAGTTCGCCAACTGGCTGACTTCTCCAGCTGGCCGAGCTCGCAACTCGCCGAGTTTTCCCACTGACCGGGCCGAGCTCTCTTCTATTCAAAAATTTGCTCTCGTCCCAAACCGTTTGTAATAGTTTACAAGCGATTCAGGTCAGTCAGTGTCCAGGAACCGGCCATATCTTGCAAGGACGTATCTAATGGCGTTATCTAATAAGTTACTCGGCCGAAAGTAGTTAGAAAAGGCATGGATATACAATGCGCGGTCCAAATCAGGACCGATAAGTCATCACCGTGTATTCCTGTCTGCAGGGCTGTAAATGGAGGCCATATTACGCCGGGAACACACGGCATCGTTCGCAGAGCTGGTCTCAAGGTCTGTCCGCATGATTTCCGTTTGCACAGTCATTACAGTTATTGTAATAAAAGGCATGTTTCAACATTAAAATCACAGAAAGGCGATTTTAAAATTCGCCGTGCGCCTTTGTTTACAACTGGGTGAATAGCTCGGTTACACACTTTTGATTTTCGTGCGTCTTCTTCGTGCATATGCATGTTGCGAGTCATACCTATTGTTCTCCGTAAGGCGCCTTCTGATAGGTCGGCTGTTTTAGCCAGAGCGCGAGATTTGAACGCGACCTTCTATGGGAGTTGGTCAGATGTAGTGAGAGGCGACAGCGAGAGAATACCGCGTACGCATAAGAAGACGTCGCCGTACTCTACATCTGATTTTAATCAGATTGCTCCACGACATGTCTATCCCTATCGCCAGCGGGGCACTTTACTTTGATTGTTCAAATTGCAACAGCGAAGCGAACGAGGGCAGGAAAGCGAGACTAATTAAACTGCAGAACGTGAATCGTGAATCGTGCCACGTGTCGCTAGAAACAGGGCTTATCCCACTTTTATTGTAATTACTCAACGAAAATTACCCGCAGGTTTTGATAGCATTTCTACGTGATATTGAACTATGGTTTATGCGATTTCTGTACAAAGGCTCTTTTATTATTATCGATTGATTTTTTGCTGCTCGAAAGGTTGAATAAGTTCGGTCAAGGCAGGCTCACCGGTATTTTACCCTAGAGTTGGCAGATGTTATGCGGCTAGGAACCCTGGGTAGCGAGATGATTTTTAATATGGCCCATGTCCGGTGAATTAGGTCCCCAAATTTCCATAAATCTAAACCACCGGCAGAATCATGGGATAAAATGTTTTCAGAAGGGAAACGAGGGAGGCCGAATATTATCTGCTATTATTTGAGCTGGTCTTTGTGAGATACAGATGTGAAAAGTTATTTCTCAAACTTTTTGAACGACAAGTCTGCTGCACTTGAACACAACGTTCGTGATTGCCAAATCGACCACACTTTGAGGACAACGACTGCCAAGATCCAACGATTGGGGATGCTCGCAAGGTTTTCTTAGCACTGGTGCTTCACGTGTTGAAAGCTGATGTAAGTTCGATTTAATCGACAAAAGTCACATAAAATCAGACTCGATTTGGTAAAATAACGATCTTTTGAAGTTCTCCGAACTGATCGTAACGAGCAGCCTAACCGCAGTCGCCAACGTGTGTAAATATGCCTGAGAAGAAATTCTCTGGCGTATAGCACGTACGCGAAGAGCTGAAGTTTAGTAAACTGGCGACTGTTGCCTTACTATACGCTGACATGAAACGCTGAGACAAACCATTTCGCGAGCACAGTTACTTGCAATGTAAGTAACTTTAACTGATGTAAACATATGTGTGAAGAAACTCTGAACAGTTTACCCACCAGCAAATTTCCCATTTGAACTCGTACGTAACGATCGACCTGCAATGTTTATACGTCTACGGGCTATCGCCGCGACATGCTTTCCGGACTTTGTTCCCATGGAAAAAACAAACGAGGGAAAAAATGTCAACTTTCACCTATTAGGGCGTTCTCTAACATACAACAGTCACGTCGTAGCTTCAAAAATCAAACAAAATAAGATTCGAGTACCAACAAAAATAACTATTACAGTGTCCCCAATTATTTCGCATCGATTTAGAAAGTATTGTCCATCCCACTAACGTGTTTCATTGGAATAAAGTCGGAAAAAACATGTCTCGACAATAATTAATGAACATGATCCACTACGTTTGAGTCTACGAGTTCAACTGGGAAATTCGTTGGTCGACAAACAAACAAAACAGTGAACTTAGCATTTTCCTTTCAAAACAAACGTTATAACGAAAATAAAATTAATCACTAAGTAAGGGGATAAAGTACAAACTGAAAAAGTCTATGGGCTACTTATCTCAGCTTGGACGGCTCTACACTCCAGTCTTAGAGTTGAGTCAGACAGACCGATGAATGAACATTCCTTTACCTGGCTTGCAGGCTTGAGGTAGTGAAAAGTCCAAAGAATAATTCTAGCGTGGCAATGAAGGTCTTGAAAAGTCCTGGACTTTATTTTCCAAAGTCTTGAAGTAACACGTCAGAGACACGATCCCAAATGTCTGACAGAAAAGCTTGCCGCCCAAGTCTAGAAGTGCTATTGATATACTAATTACTGCTTAAAAATATATATCCATTCATAAAAAAACACACGACTAATAGTACTAATTGAATTCAAGGTCATGAAGGATAGTGGCCTTTAGAATGTTCTGGACTGATGACACTAAGGCCCTAAGTGTAGGGCAAAATGACCAACATAACATTCCTCACACCTGATCTCACGAAGTCTAGCTCAAATAATGTCAGATGACAATCGGCTTCCCTCGTGTCCCTTTGAACACAATTTTTATGAAATGACTCCACCGATGGTTTGGATTCGTGGAGACTTCCACTCACATCGAGTTCCCCGGGAAGAGGCCATATTAAAAGTCATATCATTGCTGAGTTTTCCTAGCCGTATTACATCAGCCACACCTTGGGTAAAATAACGGCGCCTCTTCCTGGACTGAACTAATGCAACCTTTTGAGCAGCAAAAGTCATTAGATAATGATACAAGACCTTTCGTTCAGAAATCGCATAACCTGAGATTCAATATCACATAATAGTAACTCAAAATCTGCGGATTACATTAAATGCACAATTATAATAAAAGCAAATGTCAATGATTAGAACCTATCATCATCTTTCTACTATATCCTTCGGGGGTTATATCCGTTGGCATTATGGGCTTAAAATAAATATTACAGGCATGAAAAAGAATTACATGTATGTAATAAATTTCAGGTAGAGTAAACAAATTTCATGCGTGAAAAAAACTACAGGCATGAAATAAAAATTACAAGTACGAAAAAAAAATCACATACATGAAATAAATTTCAGGTGTGAAAAATGAATTACAGGCATAAACTCAAAATTACAGGTACGAAAAAAAAATCACATACATGAAATAAATTTCAGGTGTGAAAAATGAATTACAGGCATTAAATAAATTTCACGTATGAAAAATAAATTACAGGCATGAAATAAAATTACAGGCACGATAAAAGCATCACAGGCATAAAAAATGAATGATACATAAGAAAAAAATATAGGTATGGAAAAAGAATTACAGGCATGAAACAAACTTTCGTGCATAATGATAGATTACACTCATGAAATAAAAACTAAAGGCATGGAATAAAAATTACAGATTAGAAATATAAATACAGTTACGGAATAAAGAAATTGAATGTATGTAAATAAAATTACTCCTGTGGCCTCATGAAGCCACCGTAGCATACGACTGATTTCACTACAATCCTGTAATAGCAACCGATATCATCGGGACGGCCTCACTGTCGCCACTATAATGTGGATAAAAAGCAACTTTTTCGAAATTACAGGACTTGCGTTTTACGAATGGAACGGTTGCTGATAGCAATTCACGCATTAACAAGAATGGAGTTAATTCTGAAATGCACGTGATTGCCCACATCTAGACACAGTGTACCTGACTACAACTTTGAATCTCCTGCATTGTAAATACATTCAAACTGTCTAATGCAAAAGTAGGTCTGGAATTGGACGCGTGATGAGCACCCGAGCGGGGTGTATACGAAAAAATGCACAGATGTTGGGGAAATTTCGTCCATAAACTAAAGGCACGTGATTCATGGCATGTAATAATAATTCAAATGATCCGTCTTATTATATAATATAACCTGTTTTCCTAATAGTGGTCACAGAAAGTGTGCTTCTCACAGCCCCCCTCTCTCTCTCTGGTTACATATGAGTGAAATTAACTTTAAAAAAAATCATTTCTGTGTTGAATTATGTTACATAAATTGTAACTTAACATTGAATATTTTTATCTCAATATTTTTTGCTCTCATAGGAGTTTCATTTAATTCAAGAGCAACTCAAACAAGGAAATATCATCCTGCAGCAAAATTCACATCGTTGGCTATTGAATATCACGGTGATTCGGCCGAACAAATTACACACGGTGAGATGACAAATAAAAATAAAGGTCATAATAATTTTGCTTTGTGTCTGTCAAAGATAACATATTTGCAACGCATAAACTGCCTAGCTGGTTGATTGTCATAAAAATTATCTTATGACTAACATTAGTAGAATGAGGACAAGAAAATGATTAAATTGTTTTAACATTCATCTTGAGTGTCTCTATATTTAACTAGCTTATAATAAAATCTAGCTGTATTATTATTATTATTATTATTATTATTATTATTATTATTATTAGTACTTTGTGCCCTGTGGGCACAAAGGTACTAATGTGATGGCGCGGCCCAA
>LD533046.1:401782-449552 GCA_001465055.1 Ptychodera flava | reverse complement strand
ATAAATTATACACCAGGAAAGAATTTAAAAATTTTTCAAGTCTGGAAATCTGCAAGCTAGATGCACAGTGGTAATTCTGCATTCACCAGCACATGGTGTCAGAATTTGCTTCGATACAATCATCCACTGCTCCATCCGCTGTATGACAATTATTTCATACAAAGTACATTTACATAGCTGTCTCTTGTCAGATCAATATATTACAGCAATGTATGCATACATAATTATCCATCTGTGTGAAACCATACATAAACTTCAAGGGTTGTCAATCAAGGGAGTCTTTCTGTAACCATCAGTTGAAAGTACACCTGATATGTGTATCATGTTTGAAATCAGTTCATTCTTGGTTCAAAGTACTATACATGACAAAACTTCTGTGAAAATTATCATAGGAGTTATGTAAGCAGTTTCTAGGTAATTTCAGCCTTCCTACCCAGCCTGCTAAAACTCAAGTCTGTATATATAGTCACCTCCAATTAAAAACAAGGATCCACACCATACTATGGTAGGGAACCTAAAGATACAATCCCAAAAGATGTTAATTAAAGGCGTAATTTGAAGTGTGTGTGTTTGTGATTACATGGCATTGCCTTATGCCATGGCACCATGCAGTTGCCACAAATTTGCATACATGTATATCCAAAAATGGTAAAAGAAGTGAGTAAACCATTTCACCAATGGAACATCAGCTGCATTAGCACTGCACAGTTTTAGTGGCGTCCCACAAGTGAAAATCACTGATTGGTACATGTAACTGCATTTCCTTTAAACTGTTTTCATTTCTGTTGGTTTTAGGAATATGTACGTCGTCAGCGGACACAAAAAGTTGATGTAGACTCTCATGGTAGAAGCTGCAAAGAGAAAATGCTGTCTGTGCTGTGTGAAGAACCACTGCCCAGTCATGTGACAAGGTGAGACTCTCTCAGAGTTTGTGTACCCTCTACAAACAAACTTTTTATTTTTCTTGGCCGAAAGTCCATTTTTTGATGCAAGAAAATTTGACATGCTGCACACCAAATTTACAGAGACTGCTGCATTGACTAAAGAATTTCAGAAGTGTCATCTGTTACATATAAATGTCGCTTCACTTTGAGTTCAAAGCAGCATATCTTTTCATATAGAATCCTTGCCTTCAATTTCTTTCTAGGAACACTGGTTACTTTATCTTTTTTAGGAGAAATGTGGACAACAGATTACAGCTAATGTGCTACCACTTGCTATGCACAGGTATAATATTGGTTGATAGCTGTAACATGCAACAATTTCAGAGATTAAAAAACTTTTATCTCTTGTCATGCTATGTTGTGATATCCAATGTGTCACCTCATGGTGCCCTCAATTTCTGCTGATGATCATTTCCTGAGGGTAAATTCCCCTCAGGGGGTGTTATGTATTAATTGCCCTGATACAGACACACAGAACTGTTGATACAGTCAAACCTGTCATAGTGCATGATCACCCTTGCAGAGCGGTGACCACTTTATTGTGGTCACCTTGCGGCAGTCTCGTAACATTTTACTCTTTCAAGGCCCGCAACAGAACAGCCACATTTCTTATGTGGTCAGTGGCCACATGTAATTGCTCCGATTTGGTACAAAAACTTTGTGTAATGGTCAGGATGTCTGATTCCGTATGACCTATTTCAAAAAATTGCTGACAATGTGAGTCTGTTTTGACTGATTTTATATCTACGTCCCAAGGAATAGTTTGAAAAATTAAATGCATGTTCTATGATTTCAAAGAGATTTGTGATATTGAATTTTATCAGTGTTGTTATCTGTACCTTCACCACTCAGCACAACCACCTACATCGAAAGTAATGCCACACCCACCCTCTACAGAAAGGCCCTCCATAAGCGGTCTTGCCCTTTTTCTGATCCTCTGAGTGACAACTTAACATAAGTCTGTCTGTAACTCATGAATTTCAAATGAAATTTTGTGATTTGATATTCCATTGCATCCCATGTTATACTAACTTTCATTCTCTTTTGCTCAATGTCTTTTACATGATTTTCAAGTCATGATTTTGTACACAAAGACATCTCTGTGCTGTAATTTGCACAAGTGTATCCTTCACTCAGCCTGTACACAGTTTGTGTGCAGGCAGGTATTCAAAGATGTGAACAAACTCCTTTTTAGCAATACAACTTCACTGAATTTTGGATAGGTAAAAAAATAATCTGTTGTAATATCTGAAACACATATTTGGACACATCCTCTCTCAGTGTTCACTCCTCCATTATCCACTAATTGCTCACTAACATAAATTATCACGCATATGGATATGAAATTGTTTAATCATCGACCTGTGCGAGGAGTGATTTTGAAATTTGGTGATAGAGGTTTTCCACTGACTCATTGATGTTGTCACTGTCAGTGCCACTTTACTTACAGCCAACATGAATCTCACCATTCAAAATAATACTGGTTATATCAACTTGATATCGAGATCTCTTTCAAAGTCAAAGTTTATGAAATTTATTAAAAAATATGCAGTAACTTTACCAAAAATCACAGCGGTAATGTTCTCTTCATTAGGTAGCCAACAGCAGTGATATTTGTAGCCAGATACCTATACTAGGAGTTGGTAAGAACTCTAATGACAGAGGTTAATGAGCTTTCGACTTGCCTGTTTTTGTGGACTGGAGCAATAGAACTATCCTTGGAAGGCAAAGCCACTTCCATTCATCTGTTTTACTCCCTACTGTCAAGTTCTTTGAAATTCTTATTAATTCAGTGTTTTTGCTAGGGTTTGTATATAATGCACAATTCGGGGCAGATGAATATTCCACATTGATAAATAATCATTACCATAAAATTTCAATACCGAAACAATGCTCATTAATATAATTTGCTTAAATTAATACTAATCTACCCCCGTATCTTGCACTAATTGAGGGTTTGGGAAGATAGGTAAATGGTTTGGCAACCCTGGGCACACAGTCCATGTAGCCAACAATGAGATGCAAATGATATGCAGTTAAGGTCTCCTCGACTAACTTTCAGCTAGTTGCTCACTTTCTACTATTTTTATAGTATTTTATACAAAGGCACAGACTTATTCTACAAGCAACTTAAAACTGACAGTGATTTTGTAGCTCATTCTTTACTATTTTTCATAGTTTTTGGTAGCTGGTATAACAGACAATTAGTGTTCGTGTCGGCTACATGGACGATCTGCCCAACCCTGGTACCATTTCTGTTGTGCCGTGATAGGATTGCATTGATGTACCATAGGGAAGCCCTGGTAACATGACTGGGGAATGAGCTCTAGAAAAATTTACTGGAGTATCGGCCTTGACAGAAAACACTGCAGTCTATACTTGGTGATGCAATTATATGCATGTACTTAGAAATACACTGATGTGCTGGTCTGCGTTTCAAATTGGTACCTGGTAAATTAAGAAATAATATACTTAGGAAAGTTGTTCACTTTTAAAGAGCCTTTCCAGAAAGAAAAGCAATGCAGTTTACTGATGATTACAGAATTTGTATTCACCACGACTTTTGATTTCATGTTGAGTTGAATTGTTCTCACAAAATTACTTATTGTGCAGCCATCATTTTCTTGTCAGTCAGACTGAGCTGGTAAATAATATGGACTAGGTTTTCATGGTTCTTTAGAATTTCTGAGACCAATTTGGTCTGTTAAATGACTACACTGATCTGAAATTTGTGTTGAAAATTGTCCATCAGTATGGCAAAAGTACAGCTGCACCATCGTCAGTTAATGATGATGCAGCAGAGTCAAGATTTGATCATCCACAGTAGCCAGCGGGTATAAGACAGGAGCTCACGCATCAGCAATTTACACACCGGTATTTACCATACAAATTGTATCTAAGAAGATGCAAGGACATTCATGGCAGGTAGTCCTTGATGCCAGTGCTAGTATGTCACATAATTGCCTCAAGACGTGTTTAAAACAGAGCCAATATTGTACCACTGTCTGTCTTTTTCTCTCTGTCTGTCTGCTTATTTCAGTGTGCCTTGTCAGTGAACATGTTTTCTCAAAAACTGTTGATCAGGATTAGACTGTAAAGTTTTGTGTATAAGTGTAGTACAACAGGATGAAGAATTGTAAACAGTGTGGTTTGGAATGGATTTGTTGATGAATAATTGAACTTATTGTCTACTGATAGACTATTGTTATCCATGTCTATAAAAATTACAACAATCATTATAAAACCAGAACGCAAAAGAATTTCATTTTCGATGGTTTACTATAAAGTACGTCGGTAATATAATTTACGCTTGCAAGCTGTTCACAGTGGATGCTTGTCAAATGTCAAACAGTTAAAAGAATTCCAAAGTCAGCCCGTCATCCACATGTTTTCAGTCTGTACTGAGATACACACATTTGATATTTAGATTTAGAGAACCTGGTATATGATCAGGTTTGTAGGGCTTCAGCAGATCTTGAATTTGGACCATGGAGTGTGGTCATTGAGAGCTTTGTAGGGTACATATAGTCACAAGATTTTGGCTGTCTGTGTTCAGGGAAAACTTAAACTTCCATTTAAAATGAAAGAAGGTTAAAACATGATGTTTTAGGGGCAGGTATCAATGAATCACAGTGTTGATTACCAGAGAACTAACTTTAGAATACAGAAACTCTCTCTGAGATGTAGTCTGCCTTACAAAGGACGTTGACCATTTTGTTTTCGCATGAGATGTCCGACGGTTAGTACTTAGCCATGGAAGAATTGTGTCTTACAAAAGTTGCCTTGAATAGCATAAACTTAGACTAGAAGATCCGTTGCTTGAGGAATGGCCAGCCTTGCCTTGAGCCACAGATCTTAAAGTCTTGCATAGAATGTAGGATAGAGTTATGAACTATATAGTGAGGTGTTTGGATGTACTTTTTCAATTCCAAGTACTAGTGTAGCATATCTCAAGGCTCATTGCGTAGATACAGGCAACTGTTCACATTTTAGAGCTGTATGAAATCTTCCAGTGTATACTTTAGTCCATCCAAAGCTAGATGCAGTCTGGTTTATTGTTTATCCATGCAACCACCTGTAAACATTTGCAGGAATGTTTCACACCACACAGAGTTGCAGGGTCATGTTGCTTGACTTTTCTACGTAATGCCATCAAATGTTTCAGAGCCCAGTGTTAAATACATCATCAGTCCAATGTCAGGCTAGACCACCTGCAATAAGTGCCTTTTAATATCCACGGTGAAATTTCTTAAGAAACTCATACAAGGAAACCAATCAAAGGAAATATGTTTATATTTTTAATCTTCTGAATCACGTTGGTGAATATTGCCGATGTTATCCTATGAAGTAGACAGAAACATATTGTCTCTTTCCACTGGCACACATTCAAAGCTAGAGAAGAGAGCTCATCAAAGAAAGCTCAACTTGGAAAATCTTGTACAGAAAGATACTGAGTAAATGCCTTCAGAGTTTCCAATATACATGTCACAGTGTTCAGAACAGCACCAATGTACACACATGGAGAAACCTGTTGATCTCCAGATTTTATCTCCTTTTTCTCTCTTTGTTTGAAACAAAAAAATGCTGTGAACTTTAACTTTGCACGTATACACTTTGATAGTTTGGTATTCTCTTTCCTTGTCTTGTCTACTAGATGCCAGTCTTTTGAAATTTGCAAGCTGGAGTCTGGAGTTGAGCTGGAAGATGAATTCAAAGACTTAGGCCTGATGGATCACTACCGGGATTATGTTGCCAAAATGAACCATAGTTGAAACCATAAAAGGAAAAAGGCAGCCAGCCAGTTTTAAGTTTACATTTCTCCTGAGGAACATTAAAACAATTGAACGACATTCCACAAGCAAGAGTACAATGCTATCACCTGACCTTCTCAAGACAGCTATATGTGTGAGTATGACGGCAATAGCTGTGTATCATATTCGGTTACCCCATTGGATATAGGGTTGCATGATGATGGAATCTCCATGTTACTAGCTGGCTGAAGTTTCTGTGTTGTCATTTGTGGTTTTTTCTGTGCTACAGTGTGTGGTCCAGTGCTGCCCTGTAGTGTTGGCTGTCATGCTGTCTCTGTGCTTTTGATGTCAACAAAAAGTGTGTACATAGCTGCTGTGCTGAGTCCCCGTGTAGACCAGACCGTGAAGGACAAGCGCTGGAGAAAAGCCGGCCCAAATCGTGCAGACAAAAAACTTCAGACATGCCACCTTGAAAAAAAACAAGCACGACTACTGAAAGAAATGTCATGGACAGATGTGAGAGGTAGCATTGGAAAAGTGATATCAGCCAACAGAACAATCAAAAACATTCTGACTGATTTACAAAAACATTCCCTCACAGGAAATAATACTAATGAACTGATACCTGCTATCAACTTGATAAAATCTGAACTCATTTTATTGAGCATCGCTTTTGTATCATTGAAATCTATACTGTGTAAAAATGTAAGATGATAATTGACATGATTTATGCTTCACTAGCATAACATCAAGATGGTTTTATGAATCATTAAACATGGGACAACCTTTCAGTGATTCATCATCTGTTTTCATTCAGTTGAATATATTTCTTTATTCGCACAGTTAAACACAGGATGATATAGTTTGACAATTCCTCTTTATTTATTTTGAGTCTTGAATTTGTGGAGATAATTTCATATTTTCAAGTATTTATATGAAATTTAATAAAATGTTTATAAATGCTCAATTTCAGTCCATGATTTTTAAAGACAGGTGAACCAATTTGAACCATATGACCTTTGACCCCTGGAACTGCTATGATGGTGTGTGATTCAGTAGGTTTGTGTTTTCATCAAAAGGCAACTTGTGCTCCTCAATAGTGAAATAATTTTAGTGATTTATTTACATAACATCTAATCTACCGATGGAAAAGTAATCTAACATGCCGGGTAGTAATCACTTGGCGTGGTGAAGGAAAGTCAAGACAGATGATAAGTGCTGAAAATCACAAACTTAACCAAACAAAAGTGCGCCAGAACTGAAGTTGTAACCAAGTAACCAAATGAATGTAATAGAAAAAAGTAGAGAAAATTGTAGACTTGAAGCCAACTTAAAAAGACAAGTTTTCAGTTTGGATTTAAAAGCTGGCAGTCAATGGCAAAGATGAACTCCAGAGGAGGTTTATTCCAGAGAGAGGCAGAACTAAGGCTGAAATCACCAGAATGTTTCAGTTTGTGACCCGTTCTATCAGAGTGAAGTCATGTAAAGAACAAATACATCAGTTTCAACGGACAGAATAATATCAGGTGAGTGCTAGAATATTTTTGTAGAATAATATCAGGTGAGTGCTAGAATATTTTTGTAGAATAATATCAGGTGAGTGCTAGAATATTTTTGTAACTCCATACCACCGTGAGAGTAACACAGCTCGAGGAACAAATGGGGACAAAGATACCATCTTTGGACGTTTTCATCGTTGGTGTTTTTGTTTCAGATTAGAAAAGTTTGTATGTCATAGTGAATGGAAAGTGCTTAGTTTTCAGCCAACAGAATGTTGTTGATTTTGAAATTGTTTGAATTTGAAGATTGTACAGATGATTTCTGTTACCCACTGGAAGTTATGTCATTGAAAGCATCTAGCATGAAATGCAACAGGACTTCAACAGACTACTGAAATCTCTTCTGGCATCTTAATCTTCAGAATAACTGTTCATTTGCTTCAAAATAACCACAGCATTGTCAAAAGATGGTGACTTAACCTTGGTACGTCTTTAATATGACTTTTATTTCAATCAATTCAGTTGTTATCTTCAACTCCCACAACAAAGTGATCATTTAATCAAAACTGGAATATTTGACTTAATTTACATTTATTGAAATGTTGGAGCTGTGATGCCAGCTACATTGTGTCAGCAAGAATGAACATTAGTGGACCTAGACAATATTTCATGTCAGTCACTCGCAACTTGGGGAGTCATCAGCATTAGGAATAGCTAGGAGTAGATAGATAGAGACCCCCAAGTTAGAATTGAACAACACTGTTTGTCATCATCCAAGGGTGTATGTCCACAAATCTTCACACAGTCCCCCTTGCATTCTGTATTTCTTAGTCTTGCTTCAGTATTTCTAACTATTTCATGGTGTCAAAGACCATTTGCTATTTATCTGGGTCTAACCTAATTTTTATGATGATTAGTAGAATTGTAAGGGCATTTAAAAGTGACCCAAAAAAGTTTCAGGTCAGAAAATCAGTAAAGTTGTTGAGTTTCCCTGGATCAATTGTTTTGAACATACTTTGATGCAACAAAAAAATGTTTTAGCCACTTCTGCAAACATTTTTGTGTAATTTTCTGAAATTCAATGGCAATCGACTATTTAGAAGTCCATGTTTTGTCAGTGATGTCTTTTTAAAGTACAGACAGGAAATTAGAATGAACTGATCAAAACAGTTGCTTGAAGCATGTAGATGTGAGAAAATTGCAGCACACTGTATAACAATTCCTCAATACTCCAGAGATGATATCACTAGTTGTGAGTAGCAAAGGGCGCTCTGGAACACAGTTTTCTACTGAAAGGAAACTTAACCTGGTGAAGCTCAGATTGGCCACGCTCTGCAACTGAAAATGACTCAACAGTAGTTTGTAGCTATCATAACAATGTGTGTCAGATACTCTGTTGATTAACCCTTTGAAGGCTAAACTAAATTTTTGTCACCTTTCATAAAATATAACCCAGACAATCATTGTTTCAAGTCCAAACAATTTTTTTCAGATTTTTTTCTAAAATTTTGATTGAAACTTTAGGCTGTCCATTTGGTCAAAAATTATCAAAAGTATTACAGAAAAATTCATAAAAATTGGTAAAATGTTGCACTAAAATTTTGGTGGGAAAAATTACTGTACTCGAAGGGTATAATATTGCCAAGGGCAACAGAGAGGATCTTGCAACTTGATAAGGTCAAAATTTCTTTAAAAAAACCATGTTATGAATATTGAGTGATATTCACACCGTTGGTGATTCATCTCTATTTCTGTTCGGCTTCTCCGTAAATCTTGTACGCGGCTTTCTCAGGCTGGCTTAAGATTCCTGAAATAGAATGAGACATTTCCGACGTGTGAGTTCCTTTACGCGTAGGAGTATATCCCTAGTATTGTTGATAAATATACTTGTCCAAGAAAAAAACCGGTGCATTTGAGCACTTTTACCTGACATGTCTGCTGGGGAGTAGATACCCACTGATCAGCAAGATTGCCCATAGGCAGAAACACTGGTTTCAAAAGGATGAAAAGCCTCTTATTTTTTTTACAAGTTGTATTTTTGCACGAAGTTTTGGCATTTTATTGTTTTGGTAAAAAAAAAGTCTGCTCTATAAATGTAGTCCTTGACCTTATAGGGAGTTACATCTTCAGATTGTAGATATTGGCATATCTCATTTCTTCCTGCGAGCTGAAATGACAAGTTTTCCCTTTTATGGAGATGAGCTAGTGTAGTTTCTTCTGATACAAATTCCCTGGGAGATGTACAATGCATGATTTCATCAAATGATAAATGTAACAGAAATGTTTGGCCCCAGTCATAATTGACATGATTTGTAGTTAAGTCATTTGAGAACAATATCTGTAAATATTTTAGTAGGGTTTTTGGTGCAGTTTTGTAAATACAGCATTAAACTGGCACAGAATTTTTAATGCTGCACATAAAAGTTGTGAGATTGTATTTAGTGTGATCAGTTCAAAGATTTCAAAAATTTTTATGTGTTTTGTAGAGTTACTACCGTACATAGACCTAATGGTTACTACTATGATAACAAGGTTGTCGATTGTTCTTTACTAAGTGCTCTCTGACAAATTATTTGTTGATGGTTTTAGATTTTTGATATGATCAATTTACATACAGACAATAGGACAGCTTGTGTATGTGAACATAGTATTCTGATGTAGCCTGATATCTACAGTCAGCTGTTGTTACACTGGATGACAGTGGAACCAATTTGAATGTAGTGAATATATTATGTCTTTATACCCATGCATTTATTGTGCAGTCAGTAATTTCTGATGGATGTTGAAGAAGACAAATGATTCAGAGTAACATGCGCTTCACTCATCCTCAATAGTTTCCATTTTATCAGATCAGACTCAGTGGATTTGTGAGGAGAATTATGTCAAGTTGCCCCCCCCCCCAAATGGCTTCTCTAAATTTGTCAGTGAGTCATACCTGAGTGTGCAACCACACCCAGCAGTCAAACATATATATGGTTTATGGACACCTGAGGTCAAGCAGTATATTATGCCTATACACTGCCAATACTAGGACTGGAAAGTATTTTAAGAAAATATTGCTAAATTATTGATGTTTATGACATTCATCTGTACATACTTGCATATTTCACCAAAAAATGGATCTGCATAAGTAGTATATCACTGTATTGCTTTTTATTTTACATGTGCTCATTGAAAATATTGGCGCAATAAGCGGATAGCGCATGAAGTATATCAGCCACAGTGTTTAATCCAAACAGTTCATACAGATGTGGAGTATTACCTGTGCCATGCAGACTGTATTTGTCCTGATGAATAAAAATTCTTCACAATGGGAATTTTTCCCAATAGCAAGAAAAGGGATTTGTAGTTTCAGTGACACTGCAAATACAAGCTTTGTTCACCAGACTTCCAAAAAAAATATTCAATTTTAAACCCCATTTTTTTCACAGAATATTCACATATCTTTACACGTCATTGCTCTTGATGAATTTTTATATAAAAAGGTCTATTCCCAGATTTGTAAAACTCCATGAACATACTAAATGTAAAACAACGCCAAAAACAGTACTAGTAAGTTTGTTTTTGTATTATGAACACTGTACAAGAACATTTTTGTGATATTATAAAGTAAGATGGCATAAATATGCCTACAAAATGTAATTTCAAGCTGTTTTACAATCCGTGTTTGTAGGCCAGGTGTCTCCTATGAACTCAGAGAAGGTCAAACCAATTCGATGACGACCCTTCCTGTTTACAAGAACGCAATCAAAACAGGTCAACCAACTCGTGGCAACGGAAACTAGGCGATTGTACTTTACTTTTGAGAGCTGCAATGCAGCCTATCCCCGCTTCCCCTTTTCTGAAATAATGAAGGGGAGGTACTGAACAGAAAGCTGAATCAGTGTCGTCGCTGTGTCGGACGTACAATGCACAATCGCGTGAGTAATCTCCATGTGCCTATATGTGGCCCGCTTCAGTGGTGACCTTGCTGTGTGGATAACCTTCACAAGATGAATAATGAAGACGGCAGCTCTGGATCCCCGCCTGTACCTTGCACCTTTTGTGAAGTCCCAGCCGCTGTTAACGTCCTTTGTTCGGTGTATTGACTCTGCAGGCAGTCTGTGTGTTTCAACATACCATTGCTTTATCACATGTGCTAGTTGGCTAACAAGTATACCGCTAATAATTAACTCTGTACGGTATGATACTAAAGCGTATGTGCTAGCAATTACAATTTTAATCAGAAAGTGAGTTCCTAATTCTGAAGAATATTTATGAGACCGTTGTAAAAAGTTTAGTGAATTACAAGAATGTAGGGCACCGAAAAAAGGTAATTTTAAACCTTTTAAACATATTTCTAGCATGAAGAGCGCCATCTATTGGCAAAATGTAGAAATGAAAGTTTGCCTTTTCCATTGCTATCACGTGAAACCAAATATAAACATGCTAAACACAGGGCAAAGTTGGCCTTGTTTATAAAGTATCCCATAATTATTGCTAGAAGAGTGCTTGATATCAGCCTTGTCAGCTCACCTTGAGTTGAGCATTCTACCTTGTGTACACAGACCTGTCTGAGAGTGCTTATATATACAATAGTTGACTGGTGTTGAGTATAGTAATTATAAAGCTGCCACAGACCTATTTTGTACTGAAAGAGGACGTGCAGCTGTTACCAGTGGATTTTCCCTATACTCTCTCGGTTGACATATAAGCAAGCCGCCAGCACTTGGAATTAAAAAAAAGACAAATTCCTATCATCTGCTCACGTTAACAATAAAACAAACGTTCACAAGTCCCCTCCCAGTGCCTATACACCCTTTTGACATATGCTTTAATCACTTCACAGGAAGCTAAGCTGAGTACCATCTGGAAACTGCGTGGAGGGACTTTTAATTCATAGAATAATGGCCTGAATGCCAGGCAGTGTGATCAAAAAAATTAAAACTCAAAAGCTCGAGGATGACCTTTGAAAAGTAGTAAGTTTTGTTAGATCCGGTACAAATGACAGCTTAACAAGTGATCAAATTTCAGCAATTTAATGTCAATAAAGGTCACGTACTCATTTACAGGGCGACGTCAAATGTCACAAGTGGTCCTACCTATTATCGCTTATTGGTTTATTAAGGACAAATTTGTAGCTAATGACCTGAGGTGCACCGACGTTCTCATGTGTTCGGTAAAGGCAGTTGTTGGTTTGCAAAACAGCATTTCAACTTCCTGTCATAAAGGATCATCAAGGTGTGAGGTCAGAAAGCAGAGAGGTCAATTACACTGCAATGTTTTCATAAAATACCTCATAATGTGAAAGAAAGCTAACAAATGTTGCACAGTCATTCAAATATATCTGTGTAAAGCATGAACACAAAATCAACATAGAGTGTTCATTTTCTGATTTACTGTTTGGGGGCTCCTTTTAAAGCTCTCAGAGTAAGAAAAATTTTCACTGTAGTAGTTTTTTTGAGAATCAAAAATTCTCTGTTTCCCCAGAGAGTTAAAACAGGGATGGCGGCCATTTTGAATTTCAAATATTGGTAAAAGTTAGATAATTCGTTTCTCTGGTACCAAGGTTTGGTACCAAACTTTGGACCGTGACCGCTGATTTTCATTTTTGATTTGTCTACAGTATGATTGAAAGTTTCATTGAGGAAACACTGAGCAAATGTTTAAGTCTTTCACTTTCGAGGCACATACCACCTTAATTTATAGCAGTAGTAACCAACAAATGTAAAAACAATTTCAGTGACCGAATCAAAATACGGCCCTAGAATAGGACATCTCTGAACCCAAAAGCTGGAAGGTTGAAAATGTTATTATGCAGTTATATTTCAAATCCTTATGTCATGTTAAGATAGCAACACAAGATCAGAATAAAAACACACTCTTGCTTAGATTTTCTTTACATTACTATTATAGTATTGGCATGCAAATTTTAACGATCTCTGCTATACTTGAATTATATTTAATGCTGAGACAGATGGCTGAAATGTTGTTTTCAATGAACATGTTTACTATGAAAGGGTAAAGCAGAAATGAAAGTGGTATGCATTAAGTAATTGTGGCTGATTTTGCAGCATTAACCCTCACCCCCACTCCACCCCTAAATGGGGAGTGTGGGGGGTACATTGAAACCGGCAAACATAGAAGCAGAAATCCCCAGGAGGATCCGCAATTCTTCAATGATGCTTAGCCTTAAAGAGTTCAAGGCCCAATATCTGTCTATATGATTTTTTTCTTTCACAATATACCATCCAATTTTTTACTAACACCTTTTCAACAACACACGTAAGCAGCGACAGTGTTGGCATGTACATACCATTCTGATATTTAGTCTGTGGGCCCAACTCTAAAAAAGGCTCTAGAAATTGAATTTCGTTCAGAGGATCTTTTACCTACAAGATGTCAGCTGAAAATGATAATTGGGGTTACAAGTAAACATTTGGCTATTTCAATTCCAACCACCATTTCTAGAGTCATACTGCTGATGAGATTAAACAGAAAGTAAATTATTTCAACAGATTTAAACTTGAGTGGCAAACAAAGGTTTGCAAGATAAATTTTAATACCCAGGTGCACACATAGAAGAAGGAGTAAAATCTATGTCCAGAATTATGACCCTTCTAAAAGTGTTCCCCATCATCCCATTCAGAAATACAGTCCTGTGCTTTTGTTGCCCATAGCTGCTTAAAACAGTCAACTTTATTATTACGTTGAGTGACAGGTTTTCATATAACTTGTGTGATATTTCAGTGAGAAAGCATTTAATTGTATGCGATGTTGTAATATTGCAGCCGTATCCCAATGTTATTTTCACATTCAAATTTAGTCATACATAGCTGCAGGACGGTGCAGTAGGTCGAGGTTTTGCCGAGACGGGTATTAGGATTCGATGGCATAGGTATTGCGGTTTTTGCCATCTGACCATATACACAGGCAAAACCTGGAGCTACAGCACCACATCTAAGCCATACATTGCTTTTTGCAAGCATAGTACTAATCAGGCGCACATCTTTGAATAACTACAACTACCAATCATGACATAACTTTGATCTGGAAATAAAATGAAACTGTTGTGAAAAGTTGCATATACTAGGACTTTTCAAGTTGTGATTTATTGAAGTTTCGTATGAGAAGTTTGGCATGACAGATTCAATCAATGAGTTGAATGATTTAAATTCCGGGGCCAGTTTATAACAAGCAAATATATCAGTGATGGAATTTCTGATGTATGTTATCAGAAACTAGTATGTCATTACCGTATTCATGCTATGCATTGGCAAACAGCGTGGGAACAGAGGTCTGATATCTGACGATAAGTGCAATTCAGTCAGAATTTAGATCACTTCTCACATCACACCAGATTGATACAAATAACGTGAAAGATCGCAACTTCATCTCTTGATGAGGTAGAACACACCTAGGGAACAGATATTGGGACTTTCAAACTTTTACAATTCTCTTCTGATCTACCACTTGTGGGGGTTCATTTTAAAGCTGTTGGTGTGAGAAAACTTTTCACCGGCTTAGTTTTTCGAAAATTGAAAACTGTATTTTTTTTCTATAGATTTAACTCAGGGATGGCGGCCATTTTGAATTTTAAATATTGGTAAATCTTGTTTTATTGTTTTTCTCTAGTACCAAAATTTGCACGGTGACCCCCCGACTTTTATTGTTGATTTAGTAAGAGAATGGCTGAAAGTTTCATAAAGGGAAGTTTGCGCAAAAGTTTAAGTCTTTCACTTTCGAGATGCAGACTACCTTAAGTTATAGTCTGCAACGGGAGAAAATTAGTCTGTCCAGAAAGAGTTCAGTATAAAAACAAAAGCAAAATCGGCAGGATTGTATCTTTGAATCAGAAGTAACTAAAGTCGGCATTAATATCAATCTGTTCACCCCCAATTTTCTGTGGACAGGTCCACAATCACCATTGACAACAATGGGTTGGGGCTAAACCATGGTGGCAAAAGGGTAAAATCTGCAGCTTCTTCAATGATCATTTTTGCACTACACCATTCATCCATTCAATCACCTTCATTTCACTGACCGCAGCCTTTATCAGCTTTCAAAGAAAAAATTATAAACATATGCTAGATTATAGGAAATAAAAACATTATAGGTACAAAGTCCCGTTATCATAGCTTCCAGTTCCACCTTTATATCATGTCACTTTATTTTCATTTTTGGTGACGAAAATAGCAACAGATATGTTTGTAGGTCAGCTTCAGACGTGACAGTTTTTCAAATGTTTTCCAAATGTAAATGTAGACAATGTTGATTTACTGCTTTGACGTGCTTTCACTGTGTCTTTGCAAGTGAACAATAATCACCATTGTAGTTTTATCGTTTGTTTGTTTGTTGCTACTTCCCCTTTTCTGGATTGGTGCAATTCCTGGAAGAACAATGTCAGCTCTCAGAAAAGAAAATAACATTTGTCGAATCAGAAGTTTTTGTGAATCAAAAATAAAACGTTCATGCAATGAATACTTATCAAATATATATTGACAACATCCCTGTTGACTAGATGATCAGGTTTGAATTTTATTATTCCTAAATCTATAGAATCTACTCATTCTAAATTACTTGTACCGACGGCGTTATCTTAGGAAACTTTGAAATCATTTACCAATGCACTGAAGTTCTGTCAACATCACCAAGAGACAATTTTCCTTCTGAAATCATGTTGAGATTTCACAAAAGTGAAGATGAATGCTGCATCATTAAAAAGCCAAAATATTTCTAAGAGAATTGAACCATCAGTTTCTTTTTCAGTATTTCCGATGAAAATAATATTTACCCATAATGCATCATATCATTCTGGAGCTTTGTGAAATGTGATGAGTGGTAATTATTAAAATATAAATTAAATTTCATGGATAGTTTTAGAGTCTCTGCAATATGCTTTTGTTGATTTTGAAGATCTATAGTTTTTTGTACACCAGTAGGAGTCATCGTGACATATGGCCTTGCATGGCATGGATAGAATCCATATATCAAGAGAAACCCTTGCGTAGAATACAGTGTTTGTTAGCGACACCTGAAAATAGAATGTCTAATTGGATTATCTCCATCATTGTGAGAAATCTGTTCCTTGATACAGATTCAGGAAAAGAATTTTCACTGTAAGTTTTTATGCATTTCAAATGATACCAACCAATGGTGTGAATGGAGAGAACAGGTTGGCCTGACCCACTATTGCAGCGTTATTCTCTCTGTGTGTGTACCATATGGCACTGATCTATCTTTGTGTGTCTCTCAGTCAACATCATTTAGGGGATGCACCGTTATATCTGCAGAGGGGTGGTCAATGAGGACATGAAATTTGTTTCTCATTTCAAGACATGCCAATTTTTCCCCCAGCAGAGTTGGATTGGCAATTGCCATTTGTGTCTCAAGAATTCCTCACTGTTTTTGCAGTTGCCAGTCATGTAAATTTTGTGAAAGCAGCAAGATTCCAAAAATTCTTTTGCAATTTTTGACGTGCAGATATCTTAATTGTGGACCCAAACCAACACCCCATCCCCCCTCCCCACTTCTAAGATGCAATACTCAATCCCAATGAAGTTGAGTAAGCCACTGGAGTTTTTAAATTATTTTTCAAATGATCTACATGCAGGAATGATACAAATATGCTGAAGTACAGGTTGAAAAATGTCATCCAGTGCAGTCCATTGGCCTCCCCCCTATGTATACATAGTGGCCAGAATTTACATGCATCCATCCAGGGATGCAAAGGAAAAAAAACAAAAGGGAACGTGTATTTCTAAATACCCTATAACCTGCAATTCAATGTACCAAGGTTCAACTTCACCATTGAAGACAACGGGATCTGAACTCCCAACTGACAGACTGTGAGTCGAAGGCGTTAAACCCTACCCACAGTAATGATGACACATTTATTTTTAGCTCAGCTATCCTACAACCTGAAACCTATCCAAATAAATAGCCATCTATCATTATTCTTCATCCCTCTATGTATAATTCATGAAGTCCTAGTGTGCAGAAATCTATGGCATTTCCACACTGATGACTGCGGGGACTCAGACGTGACCTTTCTGAATTTTATCAATAATCTATCACAGAAATTTGGAATATATACACTTCTTAAAACTTTGGTAACTGCTTTCAAACTCCTTTTCAGAATGGCTGTTCATGTGATTTTTGTTAGTATTGTCAAAGGAATGACTTTTGCTCAAATATCGACGAATTTCCATTCCGTTATGCTGTAGACAAGATGTTTGCCATTTTGATTTTTTCCATTTATTTGTAGTTGTTAAAATCAGAGTTTTATAGTAATAGGATGTTATCAGTATAACAAATTAAGCATTAACATGATGATGAAGACACACACATACCGGGGGTATATAATATATATCTATATATCAATATCTCTCTCTCTCTCTCTCTCTCTCTCTCTCTCTCTCTCTATATATATATATATATATATATATATATATATTATATATATATATAGTTACACACACACATATATATATATATATATATATTTATATATATATATATATATATTTATATATATATATAGTTGTGAGTGTGTGTGTGTATGTGTACACACACACACACACATACACACACACTCACACCTTGCCAAATCTCTGAGTAAGATTATGCTTCAACTTCATACATTTACATGAGTTCATTCAGAATTACAAAATTCAGACTTTTAATTGACTTGATTGTGACACTAAACACCTAAATACAGCGAGAGCTACCAGAAACTTTGACAACATATTTGACATCCAAGGATGATCAAGCGCATTTTTTTTCTGAAGTGAGAAAAAAGTCAACATTACTACAGAGAAAATAAATTTAAAGGTTTAGAAGTTGGTGCAAAAATTATTAGAATAGAGATGGTCAACAGACCTAGTAAATTATGGAAATGTAGATAATAAATTTAACTAAAATAGATATACGATTGTGCATCCATTGGATAATGGTCGTTTTGACATAGGCACTCTATAGTATTACCTGTAAAAGCCATATGCTATCGGAGTAATGGTTCAATGATGTTTCACTGCAGAAAGCCAGGGATATTATCAGCACTATTTTTAGATGGATTCATACAGAACTATCATACCATTGGTATGTGAAAAAAACAAAGAAGGCAAACATCTTGTGAAGTATTACACACATGAAGAGAGAAACGGCCAGAAGTGAAACAATTCTATGACAATCAGGAACAATAAAATCTATTGAAAGATATCAAATCATCTGATTAAAATTAATAATTACCATAACTATGGTTTTATTATTTGCTGAACCAAATGTGAATTATAGGACAAGTGATGCCTGCCCTTTGTACAGTAAACATATAGTGTATGCCCAGCAATGTGATAATAGAAAAAGTATTTAGGGACAATCCATTGTATCTTTAGGCGGGGTGGTCACAATGAAGATGTTATATGTATAGTTTTAGAATGGGCAAATCCCTAATGTTTTTCAGAATTCCCCCTTTTTACAAGTTTCTCTCCACTTCAAAGTGTGACATAATAGTTAGTATTAATTTATGCAAAAGCATTACAAAGTATTGTTTGAATTAAGACATATATGTTGATGTGTGTACTTTAGCCTTTATCTCATAATTGGTAGGGTAACATTCAACCTCGGGAAACTTATTTGGAAGAGTGTAATATGGTCTACAGCTCAAAACATAAATTTAGTCTCCTGGTTCAGTTAAAAAACTGACTAGTTTAATTTCCTTGCAAGATTTTGTATGGATGTTTAAAAATATATTATATTACATTTTTATTAATGCTAAAGTCACTATTTGTACTCTCAAATTCTCTTTTAAGGGAATTAGCATTCAAAGGGACACAAATGGCAACCCAATCATAAACGTTTACCAACTGCAGTAATTGTTGAATTTTTTTACCATAATTTATTTGTCCCCTTTTTTCCTGACAGATGAATTCAATCACTGAAATCACAATGAAATACCTGACGATAACAATAGATATATGACATATTGATGGCGCAAATGCAGCGATCTGATTGGTCGAGACATGAAAAGAACCGTGGTATATTGGCGATATACCACGGCTGGCATACGTGCCAGCCGTCAGCTTTAACAAAATTCCGTTTTTGATGTTCCACGCCAGAATTTTCAATATACTGTCATGATATAATAGCAATAAATCACACCCAGCGACAGTATACCACTCCATTTTGACCAGTTCGCTTCATATATGCACTCGCTATCGCTCGTGCATATATGTCACAAACTGGTTGAAATCTCGTGGTATACCGTGGCTGGGTGTGCTTTATTGCTTAAACAATAGATATATGATATAACAATAGATATATGACATAACAATAGAAATATGACAATAGATTCTGTTTCACTTGCACACTTGTTAATTGAAATCTCGTTAAAGATGTATCAAGCTTCAAAGCAGCGTAATTAAATGCTGTTGTAAATTAATGCTTTCTCGGTACTTTTCTCGTCATTGAAGGAGAGTTGACGGCCAGGATTTTTGTAAGAACATTTTACCAATGCCCTTGTGCGCACTCATGGCCAGTCCGATGTCCAGAGTGTTGTGTAGTCAAGTATTTAAGTGCCGCCCACGGGTTCCCAGGTAATTAACAAACCTAGATCCCCCTCAGGCCTGGAAAGGTAATTGGGACAGTGCTACATTGTTTAGATTCTGTGTGTTTTCAACCCCTGCGACTGCAAGAAGAGAACTTTGGTCTGATATGTGTAGGCTGCAATCACTGCCATATTAACTTCCCACTTGCTCTCTTTGCTGAGTTGAGTTTTTTTTTGTTCAAGATTGAGTTTAGAATCGGATTTCATTGTAATATCCTCCGTCCAGACTGACAAGGCTGGATACAACGTTTGGGAAAGAGTAACTCAATGGGTCAAAACAATGGCACTGAGAATCAACTCATGGGATTGAAACAAGATCAGTTGGGAACTGTGTAACACTAACAGAATCAAGTGGAAAAAAATGCGCGCAGGAACCAGTTCAGCGTGACCGGCAATGATTGAACAACAGCAACCTAGATGTGTAACAAAATCAGCTGATGAATACAGTCTGAAACATTGTAGCTGAAGTGACTTGTAACTTTGTCCTGCATAAATCACCATTCACTGGGTCAACCTTGCCTTGAGGTGATCTGCACCTCGAAAGTGAAAGACTTTTTGCTCAAACTTCCCTCAATAAAACTTTCAACCATTTTTTTTCAAAATCAAGAATAAAAATCAGGGGTCATCCTGCAAAGTTTGGTACAAGAGAAACAAATAATCCAACTTTTACAGATATTTAAAACTAAAAAAGGGCTGCCTGATTCTATGTGGAAAAATAAAATTTTCGATTTTTGAAATCTTTATAGACATTGAACGTTGTTCTTACTCCAAGAGCTAAAAAATTAACCCCCACAAACGGTAGACCAGAAAAGTGCTGTGAAAATGTGAGATTCTGGATAGATGTCCCTGAGGGATCAACCAGTTAATTTTGGGAGGGTAGTTAGATGAAGATTGTGAAAATTTCCTTTCTGACTGGATATTTCTTCACAGAATATTAATATGAGCTGAAATTGAAAAAGGTGGAATTCTGGAGAGTAATTTAGCTCAATTAGCTAAAAATTAGTCAAATTACGTTGAAAACATTTGGGAAAAAAAAATGCATATCTTCATTCTCACCACCCCCCTCTCAATAAATCTTCCATCCCTGACCAGAATGAGGAGTAATTTATAGATTTTCTACAGCTTGACAACCCTTCCAGTCTAATATTTTGACAAGTAATGCCATATCATTTTCCTCCGAACTAAACCGGAAATCATGTTTGTAAAATGGACATGAAGATCCTCAGCTGGTAGCAGACTTCTCATGAAATAGTTTTCCAAAATTGAACAGGACAGAAACCTCTCTGAACACCTTTGCCACACTCATTTCGCCACAGCAGATTCTGTACAAGGTCAGTGAAACTGAAACCTGACCTCTGTCGGTATTTTACCAAGAGTCTTGATTTAATTCCACAAACTATAGTCCAAGCTTTGTGAATGATCAAATTAATTATCTGCTATCTTTGATTCAGACAGTCTCCCATTGCTGCCTTTGTGACGACCTTGAAATGAAGAGTCATATCAGAATTGAATTTTTTCCCAAGATGCAAATGTTCTTCACGCTACACTTTTAACAGACTGACTGCTTTTTTGCTCAGGAATTGAAGCTACATGCAGTGCTGATCTGAACTTATAACAGGTGCAAATAATGCTCTCCCAACTTGAGGCGGTCTGCTAAATTTAGCCATGTAGAATACGCCAGACGTCTGGATCACCTTCTGAAGGACGAATATTTTGAAGGTCAGATTAAACAATAGGTAGAGTCCTGCCCGGCACATGCATGCAAACAAGCAAAGCTGCTGAGCGTTCAGCTTGTTGGCCGTCAGTAATAAACATCCCTTTCATGGCCCTAGTAAAAGACATATGACGTCCAGATGACTCATTACTGAGTATGCAATGCATCGCATTACTACCCATAGCCTTGACTTCCCTTCACCTTGATTGACCTCTGACCTCGGTAATTGATTATTTCCAGTTTGTGATTCAGCTGCGTGCACACACTTTTCAAGACCGCCGTCTCAAGGAAACAGCGGGTCTCACTAGAAATATACCTCCCGGCACACTGAATAGTTCACCCTACATGTTTACAGGTAACTCTCAGCCATAATTGGTATAGAGGAGTCGTCTTGCCAACAATGCGTCAAGGACGTACGCCCTGAAGCAGAAAACGGAACATGTAACATGAGTAGATTTTAGAAACTACTTTCTCGTATGTGATTTATTTTTTCCTGGTGTCAATAAATTGTAGATTTTTTCAATTTGAGCCGTGAATGTGGCGAGGAGCATGAGGCGGTTGTTATATTCATCACAGACATTTCAGTCATCACAATAAACTGTTTGAAACGGGCACTCCCTTGGATAGGTCAGGCGACTTTTACAGATCACTGCAGTTGTTACAACGCTGGCATTCCTGAAGGCCGCTGACCATGTTCTATCAAAGCTTAAAGTCCCTCCGTGATCAAAGGTATAGACAGGCGGTTTGCCCCATTTACACTGCTGTGTGTGACAATTGGAGGACCATAGCGCAATATTCATGAGAATGTAGTGATGATATTTAGGATATGAATGAACTGTGGGGGTCATTGTCATGTTCCAGAAGGAAAAAACCTTGTGGGAGGTCGGTCATTGTCAAGTTCAAGAAGGGTGCATTCAGTCTGCTAATAAGAACTCTTGTAAAAGACCATTTCTAGAGATTACCGTGTCTGGTCAGCTTCCAAATGTTACATGGGTCAGGGTCAAAATTCAGTTTAATTTTGGGGGCAAGTATACGCTCTAGTCTAGCTGCTTTGAGGGTTATAAAAATTACTCTAAAGATTGTAAACATAAGTGCATCAGTTGCTGTAGACAGACAGGTACACTGTTTAAGAATATTGATTTTAATCAGTGTGACAAATTTGATAAAAATGATTGATTTGTATTCTACCCATCGTATCCTCTAATATTGGTTTAAAACCTTCGACCCCACACCAAGTTGTGAAATACTGGTAATCCGGTTTTGTATCCTCCTGAAGAGTCAGGTATTTTATTAGGGGGGGATTTGAGGGAATCTTTGCTTGACCAATGTCAACCTGCCAGCAGATATGTTGATAAAGATCTTCTGAAAGCTTGTCTGTCAAACCTATTTGTGTAAATTCTATGTGGTGGTCTACTGAATAAACTTACACTACATAATTTATTCAGATACTGTAGGCCAGCGGCACACATAAATTATTCCATTACTGGTCACAAAATCTAACCACAGCAAACTAACCCACACACGCCATCCAATCAATCTGGTCTTACCCAACAAGAAATGGAAAATATGCAAAAGTGGTTTCAAAATATTAGGGTTTTTATTTTTTCACAACTTACACCTGTAAATCATTGTCTATTTTGGGGAGGGGGTATTACTAGGGTGCTTTTAATTATGAAGTGGGACAAAAAACAAAATAACACACATTATTTACACATACATTAGACAAAACAAACAAACAAGCACATGTACAACAGATTCTTTGAAAGGAAAGAAGGAAAAAACCAGAGAGAAAAAAAAGACGGCACTTCAACATGCCGACAATTCTGACCTTCAAATTTTCAGAAATTCTTGTTTAACCATGGCATAAGCAATATTACAAAGCCGTTGAATTCCCAAATCCACAGAAAATATTTGACGAAAAAATAGAAAAATGTTGTACACTCAGTCAAGAATAGATCTACAAATTCTCTTCTATAACTATTCTATAAAGGCTAATCACAGATCTATTTCTCTGTTGCTTCGGGGTTCCCCCCAAGCAATATGACATTAAGCTATCTACGAAACTCTTTTTATTTGGAAAACTAGAGAGATTGCATAAGACAATAGGATAATATCTATTTACAATAAGAAGGGTTTGTAATCAGTGGATTGTTGGTGTTTAATATCAAGGCTGGTCACTGTGTGTCCAGTGCAAACAGCTTACACTTCAAGTAATGTTGTGGAAGATAATATCTCTGAACACACTCTCATATTTATTTTGCATATTTTACCGCTCAATAATGTACTTTTTTCCTGCTCGTGATTGCAAAAAGGTTACGATTCATGAGAGAACAAATCTGTTCCAAAGTAGGAGCCAGTTAAATATAGGTAGACCAGACGACAAAAATTGTACAAAGAAGAAACTGACCGATGGATGAGTTAGGTGGACATTCTCTTCACACGATATAAGATTGATTCAATGAAACTTCATGAATCACTATTGGCACTAAAATATTGAAGTAGGTTTCAAAAACTGTCGTTCAATGAGCCAAAAATTATCTACCGTAATCACATTTAGATTCTACAATTGTAATTGAATGAAGTGTTGTCTTTGATTTTGCTGAGTATGTCAAAACTTCCGTGTCTGCCGAGCAGTGGATGTTCACACCTTATATTGTTCACGAATCACTCCATAAACATTTTGTCGTTTGAGCTGTACACTATAGAGGTGGTGTATACGTTATCCACCTGTAGTTTCGACAACACCCAAGACAAGATTAATGCATGTCAAAGGCCGGTTCTCTCCTCAGTAGACAGTCATCAGCTGCAGTAGAGTGCGTAATATCCACACCATTTTAGTTTGAGCAGCTATTATATGCACACGTAAAGTACGAGAACTACCAAATTTGATTTCTGACCAACTACTGCCGTCATGGTGTAGTTTTAGTTTTACCGTTCTATTCTCTGGGCATATTGTTCATGCCCAGGTTTAAGTTCATCGCGTTTTAAATAAAATGGGTCCTGTTTAGGTCACCTTATTTACAATCACATCAGATACGCAGTAGCGTAGAATGATCATGACCATGACATAAATCTTGGCTGCACACACACGTGGTTATGCACCTTCAATGGTTTTAGCCTTTGCTTTTTCTCAACATTGTGATTATTGATCAACTAAACACAACCCATTTTCTCGTAACACTGCTTACTTCTGAATAAAGCATAGCATTATAGTCATTTCATAGTCATTAAATTCCAAGATAAAATAACAATTGCATGCATCGTGGTTTAACAAGCGTTATCAGAACTAAAACTTCACGCACATACCGGTACAAGCTACACAAATCTCTTTTTTTTTCCAATTCCCACTCTCAAAACGAACCCTAAAGTAGAAACATTTTGTCAATCTTGTTATTTCAGCTTACCAGATTACTATACCTAGTCTTACAGTTTTATGATGCAATAGCTACCCTTGATTAGACACAACACATAGTACAGAACAGGACTGCAGTGTGTCTTGACATATCACACATGTAATGTTGTAAAGTTGGGCGCTGCTCAGGGACAGACACTCTCTGTGTGTGCCTCTGAAAAACCAATGCAGCTGACTTTGGCTCACCCGCCTCAAATCCGTCAAGATTAATCCATTGTAGCAATTAATGTACCCGCTTGCTTTAATTGCCTCGTCACAAAGTTCACTCAGGTTAACAGCTGTCAATCACAGTAAACTGCGCAGAGTTCAAATACAAAGGCAGTGTCCCTGTTGGCCAGTCGGTGAACAAACTCCACCATGTGGCGGCCAATTGACAGTGTTGTTGGCAAGATGCCTTTAAAACAGCTCCAATGTACGTTCCGATTGGATAATCTTCAATCCAATCAATTTCACCAGTGTCGTGCAAGGCTACTGGTTGGACAATTCAAAATATCGGCCGATTCCGCCGTAGATTAGTCAAGAAGCTCATGCAAACACATATTCTTGTTTGAGATCAGTGAAACAATTCTCTGGCATGGGCTTTTCTACAGCCGTCTCCATGGTAACACTACCATTCCCGCTAGTTTCCAGTCCGTCTGGTATAGCCATATTCCTGGTGTCGGCCCAAGGGGCGCGCATTTCACGACGAGCCTTGCGCCTCATCTGCCGTGCTCGCATCATTGTCTGCAGCTGTTCCATTTTACTGCGAGTGTGGCAGTTTTCTTGATGAATTCTCAGTTTCTCGTCTGCTGAGGGAAAATAAAAAAAACAAAGAGTAAGATTTCAATAATGATGAAGCAGAGAATATTATACATGTTCTACGTGAGGAATGTGAGAGGATTACCGGCCATGATTCAAACAGTAGTAAATGTGTATCAGTATTACCACACAGGCCACTGAAAGGCAGTGCCCAGCTCCCTCCACAGTACAACATACAAAGTATAAGAACACAGCCACGCATTCATGGGCAAATTTGATCATACCCATCTGGAAGGTAAAATTACACGAAGCTTTACGTTTGTTAAAAGGGGGGGCTGTTTTCTTATGACCCAGCATATTCGGAAAACAGCATTATGTTGACCACAATGGATCACACGCAGCTGAAAAAAGTTTGTTTCCCCCTCCCCCCACCAAGACAAAAAAGTCCTCCTGCACCTTAAAGAATGGATTTTTACCTTGAGAACAAAAAAACCTTGGCAGGGTGATAGTCACTTACAAAAGAATGAGAAGTATTAAGTGATTCTTTTTTGAGTGTGTGTAACACAGGGAGCCAGCTGACTTGGTTGGTAATCTGAGAGGTTCAATATGTCACCACTGAGATGACGGGTCTTCTGGTCATGGTAACCATAGGAATGAGATTGGAATGTTACCACCCTGGATTTGCTGTAATCTGAACAACACTGGAGAGACGATGAAAAAAAAGTGCCAGAGGAGGGGGGAGTCGTTTGTAAAGAGGGCAGAAAAATTGTGAGGACTTACCGACTGATCTTGGTTTTCTGTGGTGATGGTGGTGGTGATGATGATGGTGGTGGTGGTGGTGGTGTGTTGGTTGGCCTCTGTGAGCAGCTGTCGGTGGTGGTATGCTCTGAGGCTTGTACGCGGCTACTTGTTGTGTATGTTGTTTGTACATGGGCGCAGCTGCTAGCAAATCGGTCAGTATGTGCATGATGGTATTCAAATCTCGTTTGGGTTTGCCATTTTTGTCTTGGACAGCTGGGCTCAGAGAACCTGGAGTTGGGCAAGAAGTAGAAAACTAAGAGTTGTGCAATTGACGCCGACAATGGGAGACTGCCGGATTGTAAATGGAAGCTTTTCAGATTTCTCTGACTTTTATGACCTTGCAAAACAAAAGGTTGAACAGGTGATATTTGTAGCAGAAGAGAATGTGTTCCATAGAAACAGAACGCCTGGTTTTGTTCATGCAGCAGTGTGCAGGAACCACACACACACACTGACACACTTTCTGAAGCTGTATCTAAGAGGCAAACACTCACATGTTCTGGGGCTGCTGCACTCTCAACACAATGTCTTAACTCTCATAATGGTTCTATACCAAGGTAATAGTCCCTGACTCATTGTTGAACAGTGCCTCAGGCTGTCATTTTCCATACTTTCTGTTTGGAAGGCAAGTCATGTATGCCTTTTTTTCTTATTCTTGATTTATATGCAAAGGACTGAGTGGCTGTTTTAGCTCACGTCTTACCTGAGAATGTTCCAGAAAATATACCCGGTGCATGTTGTTTGACACTTTCGATGACTGCCCCAGCGGGTCGACTTGGACGGGAGTGAGACTTACAGGAATGTGGTGATGACGATGAAGGTACAGAACCTGGTGTGGTCGGCGATGGAACCGGCATCAACGTCGGAGATGGCGGTACCGTTGGGGAGGTCGGCGATGGTGGGAGCATGGGCGCCGGGTGTGACGTCGACGACGAAGACTGTGGGGATGAGGTAGATCTGTTTCCATGGCGATGGCAACTTTGTGCCTGGAGGGAAGAAAAAACAGTGAATGGTTGATCTGATTGAGCAAAACTGGAACATCAATTAAACTTTATTACACATGTCAAATGATATGATTTGCTGAAGAAACATGTTTATTAGCCTACGTACAAAGCACACCGTACCTGCTAATGGCTATACAAATGTCAAGTTTGTTTACCCCGTGTGACGGCAACAATAGCCCAGCCTTCAAATGCCGATATTGTAGTGGAAATATATCTTTCCATTTCCATATTATCCAACTAGTGAAAGCCCCCTACCATTCACAAAATGTCACTCTATTGTTTGAAAATGCCAGGCTGCCAAAATGAATCTATCAGTGCAACAGGCCGCAGAAACAATTTTCTGTGATCCGCTTGACCCATAGGCAAACAATAGCAATCAATATCAAGGTAGTGATTAATTGACTTAATTCATTGTACTCGCTGCCCAATAACATTTCCATTATCCCCGGACATCGCTTGTCACTCATAATTAATTTATGATCAGCTGTTTACAGATGTCAGATTTCCGGATAAAAGAGAACTTTTGACATTTTCATGATTTATAATGACATCATTAATGAACCCAGTCAAGTACCACATGATGCAGTAATGCTCAAAATTTGCAACCATGTGATTAAAAAAAAATTGCGGCCCCGCAGTGTGAAGTAGTTAAATATTATCTGGCAAACAGCTGACAGTTGATGCCCGTTATGGAGCATTTAACAAGAGCTTGGCATTTGCTTGGGAACGGTTCAACCATGTTAAACCCAACACTAAATTTATTTACAATATCAGACTCTGCGTGATGGGATGACCTCTCTGACCTTTGAAAACGTGGACCAGACTACAGATGAGTCTATTTCGACTAATCCCGAGGGCACTCGAGCCATTCCTAAAAACATTCTGACATTTAGTTTGTACATTTCTCGCCGAGTCTGTAAGCTCTGCACAAATAAAAAAAGATTCTGTGACGTGTCAATCAAGCAAAATGAGGGGAGGACCTTGCAGAATGGCATTAAAAGTCTTCAAATTCCTTCACAAAGGACAGTGGATTACCGCACCAATAAAATGCTGATGGCCTTTTCCTCATAAAAAAAAAAGCCGCAAATACCACAGACTCTGCCAAATGTGTCCCCTACAAACAACCTTCACTTTATATTCAATTTGTTTTGAACTCCAACATTTTCAAAATACCGACAGAAGCCGAAGTTTCTGTAAAGGGGTTTTTGTCAAAACTTAATTTGTGTAACTGAAAAGCTGTCCTCTGAATCTACATGTAACACGAATTCAGCTTTTTCCTTTCTTTTTGTCTAAAGATATCTCTTCCATGTGTTTTTTTTTGCATCTATTCAGAAGAAATTTCATGCAAATTTTAAACCAAATTCTACAGTGAGTGTGTTAGTAGAAGTAATTGCTGCTGCTTTTAAAAGACTGGTCAACTGGAAAATACAATTTTTTTAACTGAATGCATCACTTGTTAACACCGTGATTTGGAAGAGCAATTTCATCTGTGTTGAAGTGAACTGAATTGTTCAACGAAAGCCTGGAGGTGAAGACACACACTGCCGGTGTAATGTGGTAGCCATCTTTCTAATCGCTGCAGACCAGCTTCTCACCCTACATTCCAAAGCTGCTTTTCCCAGACAAGGATCACTGCGACCTTGGGAGGATCTATTTCACTTTATTTATAGCAGGCGAAATCTCCCCCCGATGGAGTTGGAAATGCCATAGTGTAGTTCATGTGGTAATATTGGCAGCTTGGCCTTTATACTGAACTGCCAGAGTCGGGGTTTCAAAGGAAATACCCCCTCTCTCCCTCCACACGGAGTAGGGCAGCCAGTGTCTCCGCCAGCACCAAACCTTGAAACTGTATCCAGATGACATTTTCAGCTCCACAGAGTCCTTTGACGCAGAATGTGGCTCCTATAAATGGCAAATGCCAGCTACCGTTTCACGCTTTTCAAAAGGCCACAACTTGTTTCAGATCAACAGTGTACTTGTTTTCCATCACCAACATGATTTCCTCATTCCGTTCAGTTAGGCAGTTCCCATTCATATGCAAATCACGCACGTACATATATGGCTACATCTTCAAAAAGTCTAAAACCCATAATGCCATACTATGACTCCCAACCTTCAAATCTACATATATTAATTCTGAAGCCACCAAGTGAAACTCCCAGACAGTCTGTCAACTTTCAACACATTTTTTGGTCATTGCATCTACGTGGGTAAGACTAAGACTGTCTTTGATGTCGTTTTCTTAAAGAGTTTTGGTCAAGTCATGTAGACAGTGGAGTTGTAGACCACTATGTTGGCTATGGTCAAGGTGAATGTGGCCATGCTTACATTATGAATGACCCTCTAGTTGATGAAGCTTAGACTATACAATGAAAATTACGGCATACATCAGCGGCAAAATACTGCTAAATTTCCTCCATCACTGCCTGAGCGTTGCAGGGTACAGCATTGCCAAGGGCTATGAGATTTGCGCACAATGTGGATAACCTCACAAATCACGTAAAAGAACTCTTGCCGAGAGATTTAATATGAACTCAAAAATGCTCAATGACAAAAAGTACAACAATTTACAGAGATCAAAAGAATGGTTGTTTAAAGGATGCATCAACAAGCAGGACCATATTTGACTGGTTTTTGGGGTTTTTTAACTGTGAAGCTGTCTGTGTGTGCTGATGTTCAAAACCGGATAGAACTTTAACGCCTGGTGGAATGCATGTACAAATCCTATTCCGACAATAAATCAGTCCAAAACGGTGACCCCAGCCTGGGTCCTTGCCATCAACCAAAACATAAAACATAGAATTAATGGTCGCCTCAAAGGTGGCATGGTACAGCTGATACTTTGTAGCCAATCCTGCAAGCTGTATTCATTATATGCTAACTAGGGTCTGGCCGTAACTTCCTGAATGTATACAATAGTTGTACAACCCAGACCAGAGATCACTACCAGTCACCCCAGACAGACATTCCAACCTTTGAAAAGGCGATCCCAGGGGCTTAACAATGCATGACACGCATGTCACAGCAAAGTATTCCATGCAGGGAGTGGATTTTTCTATTTATAAATACACAGTAATGTTTTATGGGCCAAACAAGCACAGGTGTGAGTAAGACAGCAAACGACTACTGTTCAGTTTTCTTGATTTACGTTGTATCTTCTCTCAGTGACTTGAGAAGGTCATTGGTTTGCCAATATTCAATCAAATGCAAACATCCAAGTCATGGTGTAACTTGTATTACTGTCATAGTCGGGCCTCATGAAATCCCTACGCTCTGATAATTTAATAAACATCTGTTGAGAATTTAAAATCACAAATGTCAGCGTCCCAGGGTGATAGCTCAACATCAAATGTTCCACTTGCATATGTTTGAAAATCAAAAGTTTCCAGTTTGACTAGAATTGAAACCTACCTGTAACGGTTGAGGTGATTTGGTGGTAGGGGACTGCTGTTGGCAAGGAGCAACATGTTGTGCATTGAGCGACTGACAACAAGTCTTGTTCTGGACTTTTCCTCCGACTGCCGATGCTAGCTGTAGCTGAACAAACACCATGTGGTCTCCCAGTCTCAAAGCCAGAGTCAAAGGTGAACGTCCAGATAGGAAATCGTTGATCTGGAAGATACAAGGAAAGTAACACAGGGTGTTAAGGAATGTAGTCTCCAGGCTGAATCTGCCTATAGTCAAACAACGTAATAGGCATGTGGTTCTCCTGACAAAATCTCTCTCTCTCTCTCTCTCTCTCTCTCTACCCATCCGTCCCTTTCAAGATGCAAAAGAAAGAGCAACAGAGAAGATGAAGATTGAAGCAATGCCCATGTTTCTTGAACTGACTTAATAGCACCTAAAAGCAGTGCCAAAGACAGGCATGGTAAAATACTGGCATGCACATTATTTTCAGATTCAATCACGAGTATATTCCGCCCTTCTGTCACAGACCAACTGATTTCTCAAAAGCCTAAACACTACCATTGCTTGCCAATTACCATTGGCAGTTAAAATTAATTCTCAAGGAGTTGTCAAATGGCAATGACATGTATATCCATTTGGAACGGATTAATTTGCAAATGTTGCCAATTAAGGATGACACATCTAGGTTTACAGAAAGAAATTCTCCGTTTTACAAAAATGGAAATCACTTAATGGGTCATTTAAATTCGCCACACACTCAATTCACAGAATAAATCTCATCTGACCTTTCGATAACTTCTTCTGCACAAAGCATACAGTCTGCAATGGAACTTTTATGGGTCCAGATTTAGTTCCTGGCTGCCTTTTATAGCGTGTTCACTTTTTTTTTTAGAAATCAAAACCATTTGCCCTTCAAATTAATTAAAATGAACTCTGAAAGCCAGAGCTTTAACCCTGTGAACTTTCCACATTTAATCAGAAGTAGATGCCCATTTGGTTATTTTAGTCGTCGGTAATTCTGCTTGTTTGCAGTATATAGCAGAGTTCACTGTGAGCCTCAGTGCCCACCATATTTGGAATGGTATTTGAAAATTAATCCCCACGGAGTTGAAAAAAATCTGGATTCTCGCTAATTTGACCGATACTAACACAACGCAACACCACTGAGGAGAGCTAAATTAAACCCAAGCCACTGTGCACTGATCACAGGGGGACCAATTGAAAAGCCTGGCGACATGGGCTAGATGGATGTTTAGACAAAAACAACAGCTTTGTCTTAGTTACACGAGGAAGAGAGTCCTCATCTAAATATAGATCGTTCCACACAGAGAAAACAAAGGATCTATGACAAGGAAATGGTAATGAGTCGTAAAAGAACCCACGCAAAAACCACCACTAGTTGAAAATAAAAGTCAAAGTGGTGTTTGGGTCTTAGCCACTTTGACGTCACTCAAACCATAAAAATCAACAATTGTGTGTTGCCAGGCCAATGACTCAACAGAACCAAATGTCAGCGGACTGGGTATTAAACCTCAATCACTATTGGCAGCTGGCGGGAGATAAATTAACCTTTGTAACATTTGGTATGTACCAATTGAAAAAGACCTGCAATGCTGAAAATTCTGCCTGTGATAACCTGGCACTCCGAGAAAAGCGACGCAGAATAAAAGAAAAGTTACATAAGAGAGTGACCGATTAAACCATTCCGGTCACGACTGATTGACTGGTTTGAAAAGGACAGGAAGAGACTGAGGATGCGTTTCCATGAGAGGGGGAAATGTGCATTGTGAATGTCCAGCCTGACCACAGAGAGACAAAAGGATTGGGCAAAAACCATGCCACTGAAATGGATCAAGGGAGGCGTTGCGTAATCCTACACATAAACATCCCTGGACGGGAATACAGCCTCCATTTCCATACGTCATCATAGCTTTGTCAGCTTGTGCCATAGAGGAAAATTCAAATGACTTGACTGAAGAGGCTATATGACCAAATGGCAATACTGTTTTTCATCACTTGGCTAACACAGCTTGGTAGGATAGGGGTTGTGATTTTAGTGCAGTTTTTGAGCAGAATAAACAATTTGCAGTGCCGGCAACTCACAGAGAACAAATTCATGTCTAGCATTCTCATCACAATTACAACACAACAACTATTGCCCTTTTGACCTTTTGATAGCTCCTTTTACAAAAATTTGTCAGAATTTCTTTCTTGAAACCGGAGAAACTTTTTATAACAATTCAAAAGGAAAGGGAGAACAATGTAATCAAGTTCCTGTATGCCAGTACCTTGTGGTGCTTATTTCCTCTTCATATCAAATCGAATATTATATCATTTCACAAAGCACTGAATAGAAACCTATGCACACTGTTTGGTATAACCTTATGTGGCTATTTTTGCAATAGTTTGAAAGTTATCTCATTCCTAATTTGTTAGATTGCTCTATATTATACATTGCATTCAAAGCAATACGAATCTAGCTATACCCTTCCAGGTGCATGAAAAGATACCAGAGCATTTCCTGGTAGACTTTTGACCCTTGGCTAAAGTTGAGAAATTGTTGGGGTTTTTTTCCCAATCTGAAAACAGGACATCCACATGTAATACTTTAAGCAACTTTGAAAAGGAATAAATATGTAAGTGTTATAGTACAAGGAGCATTGACAGCTGATCATAGTATGTGACAATATGTTTTAACGTGGAGGCCATTCCCACACTGTATAAGTCTGTTAACGTAGATTTCCAAAGAAATTTTTTTTAATTTATTATGCATTACGTTTAAAGTTTGAGTCAATTAAAATCGTATGCATAAATCCTTCCAAATCAGATTTAATTACCATTTAACAGGTCGAACTGATTTACAGCTTAATGCTCAGGTCCAGAAAAACGAAAGTTGTAATCAAGGTCACTGAATGGGTGGTCATGAGATCAGACCCGTAATCTCATTTTTCATTCCCATAATACAAGGAATATTAATAAATACTGTTAGTGTTACATTGCCGCCATCATTAATCATTGGGAAACTGCTTGTTATTAATACCACACCGCATAAAATAGTTTACGTTGATTCAATGTCCGCAGTCTCATTTCTTTCCCTTTTTTTCTTGGCCTTTTGTTATGTCCTCGGTTTCACCAATGGCCAAATAAGTATCAATCACGCGAGTTCAAACAGATTTTCAAACCAACCAACTGGGCGACTTCTGTTTTTGGCTACAATTTTGGCGATGACATCACGTCTTGGTTATCGTTGTGCGCTGCATAGCTGCAGTGTTTTTAAAAAACAGCCGCCCACGCGCGCAATGGTGTCTAATCAAAGTTGGCGAGATAATCGGCTCCGGTCGACAGTAAAAATTGGATGTTTACGCTAAAAAACTGTAGTACAAAAGGGGTGAGCAAGTTGGAGATAAGAGACACGTATGAGTAAATTCTACCAAAGAAATTAATAATTAGTGGAGAGCGCACTTTAAAAATTTGAAATATTTATTCCGATCGTATCCTTATTCTGACATACTTGCCGCTGTAAATGCCGATAGAACTGTGTTAGGGATAATCACAAGTCAATATTTTCGTAAATTTTACTGATTAACAATTTCTCGTCAATATATTGAAATGTAGTCAGCTTCAAAAATAATAGATAGGAAGCCGTTATCGCGATGGAACAAGTTATCGAAACATAAACAACGTGCCCACCTTGCATTGACCCCTATTCCCATTGACCGCGTTACCATGACGACAAAGATATGTAGTTTGTCGTCATTTATGTGTAAACTAAACGTGGCTGTTTTCATATCGCTAATATCATTATTTCTTACTGAATGCAAGTGCTACCCGGTACGAAAATTAGGTGTTCACGCCAGAGTTACCCTAATACCAATAATACGATACGTGTAGCCCGAGTAAGACAAGGAGTAAAAATGCTGGACCCTTCTGAGTCATTTTATGCCCTACATTTTCGCGGTCTCGGTGAAATATAAATTGACGGAAACGTTTATCTCTCAAGAGAAGTCTTGTCGCCGAGATCTACGTCTCTTGTTTCTTAGCGTCGTGACTTCCGGGTTTTCAGATTTACCTTGTTGTAACCTGGCCTAGCGCTGTTGTTGACTCCAGTAAATTGGACGATTCCATTTGATGACGGAGTCGTGTTATGCCTTTTATTCCACAACTTAACAACCTGGTGACGTAGCTTGTTTTCTTCTAACGGATTCTCAATTTACCTGTGCGTCGCGTTCACGTTCTGTATTTTATTGGGAATATTTTGAAAATAAAGAGCGGGGGCATTCAATCGGACGAAGACTGTCTGAAAATTTCAGCATTTGAAAAGAGTTGATAAATAAATTCAAGCGCCGTACCATGACGAATTTCGCAAACCGTATTAAATACATGTATATATACACAATGCCTGATAGAAAAACAATAAACAGGACAGAGTGTAAATTCGATACATACCCCCCCCCCCAAAAAAAAAGACCTTAAAACCCAAAGAACGTATAAATTACAAAAATGTGGGTTCAAGGATCACATATGAGTTGCTTCTGATCTGCTTTAAATTGAGGAGATCGGTATCATACTGCCGAGGGATTTTAACACCCAGCAGTGTGCGGGATACATCTATTCTTTACCGTAGCAACCATAATCTTTAAGCATGCGAGGGAACGAAATCATTATTTTCCCCGTGATTAAAGTTCGATGTAATGTTAAGAAGACGTGGAGGTATGGTAGACGTAAGTCACGGTCCAGTGTCCGGGTTTAATGTATTAAGTCCGTTCAGCATGTGTAAACCAAAAGCTCTACTTCCGATTTTGTTGCCGAACAAGGAAATCCGCCACCAGTGAGAACGCCCCTCCCCCTGTGTCAAAGTATTGGGGACAAAACACGTTAACATGGACACCAAATAAGGTGTTTTAAAATTACGCGGAATTTCGGGTGGTTTTACTCTGAGAAATAGTTCGACACAATCCTGACATAAGCTGTAACAAACCGTATTGATTGATAAACCGCAAATCATAGGCAAGGAAATAACAATTATGAAATTATTGTTGAAGCGGCACAAACGGATTTTGTCAAGACGGGGTCTGCTTCGAAACGAGCGTGATTTTACGGCAAAACATGAGAGCATCGAGAAAAACAAGACTATCTGACATTTTCTCTCAAAACAAAATCACTTATTCCTCAACGTCATCAATTTGGCATATTACATTCATGGCTCAGTCGGCGCGAAATATATAAAATATTCGACCTTTCAGAGGGACAAACAACCGCCGACACCGTAATCGTGTCCGCCCAACAGCGGTGACCTTGGGCAACGCATGACGTGCCAGGAATACTGCTGTAAAAAAAGCGTTTTACCACGTACTTCCAATTTTCTAATGACTGACTTTACGGATCAAACAAGCGTAAGCGTCGCGTTTTTGATCTAGTAATTTTGAATTATTTCAATGAAAAATATGTTAAATTTCTATGTATTTTGTGTAAAACGATTTTTTTTTTTATATTTTATTTTAATTTCCCGTGTTCCAAGATCTAACGGAGCCGGTTGCACGGTCATCGTTGATGCCACAGTATTCATTCATGTAGCCATTGTCGATTGGTTGATACCAAACCAAAAGTAGGGGTGTTCAGACTTATAATGAGGCGTCACAACCTTGACACTCACCCACCTACAAATCAATAGCAAACGGTTCCGCCGCCCAATAACCATCCCCTCGTCACAAATAGGCGTGAGATTTTTGCCTGAAAAGAGGACGTTTTTATTTTCATTCATTTTACCCGGCCCGATCTCATGCTTAGCTCACAAAATCGATGCAACTTTACGGGCATGCTGAGAATTTCGCAGAGAACGACAGCAATACTTGGAAAAGGTTCGTTCAACTTCCACGTCACTGGAACACATTAATATTGAAGTACGAAGTGTATTCGAGATAGCCCGACTGAATGAACGTCCTTGTGTGGGCGTTGGATGTTGGACGACAAGCACGTTTTTTAGTTCTCTACTCGCATAACATACCGGCAACGTTTAACGTTTCACTCCAGAGATATACTAACAAGACCAGAGGCCTTCATTAACACAAAGGGCAAGTCACGGTCACCGGTAATGAGAGTAACCTTGGAGTGCAGATCCGCGCGAAATGCAAAAGGTGAAACCTGTGAAAAAATCTGGGAAAAAATGAATTACACGCAGTGATAAGGGTTTCTCTGACATAGTTTAAGAGAATACTCCACAAAACAAACCATTCAAAATACTGTTTTAGATAATTATTTATAACTCCGCTCCACTTACTTAACAATCCTGTACACACACACACACACACACACACACACACACACATATATATATATATATATATATATATATAATGTTCCCTATTTTAGGTTCCCTGGTTTGCCATATGTCAGCGCCCTTTACGACTTATGGTCAGTTCCCCGTGGGTGGTGGCGTGTCCAGTCCTGTCTCCACCCACACCATCGCGGTGTAAATTAATGCAAACTATACTCATGTGGGGTGTCTTCAAATAAGCAACATGCAAATTTGACAAAGAGAGGTGGCACGTTTCGGAGGAGAAAGCTCTCCTCTTTGCTTGGTCCCTCTTGTAAAATCAAACATGCAAAGACTTGCACTATTTTTTGTATTTGTAGCCATTTTTGTGAGGCCTCTCCGATTGCTAATGATATGTACCGTCCGATGCTTTGTCTCCGTTCGTCCCAACATGCCATGGTATGCCGTCTGGCCGATACCGACGTCCTCGCCTGCCGTCCACCCACAGTAGAACCCCCTCCACTACTTTTATTCTTGTTCCAAACTGTCCCACTTTAAGCAACATGTCTATCACTATTTCGCATCTAGACCCAAGCCCACCCATTGCTTCGAAAGCGCAGTGCTACAGTATAGCTTGACCTATGCTTGTTTATCTCGGTCGAAATGTAGACACCAGGTAAAGTCTCGGTCTTGCCACCCCAGCGGGCCCACGCATGTGCATTTAAGCATTTTGTCACAGGACCACTCCAAATTGACAGTGTCGGTGTACACCCAAGTTGCTTTAACAAGGACAAATGAATGCTGCCTGGAAGCTGGGACGATTTCAAGGCCAGAAATAAACGCTTAGCAGTGCAAAAGCGTAGTTCGTCTTGGTAAAGTGCGTACAAAGTTCGACCAGCTGGCCCCGCCCCGGCGCATCGAGAGGTACGCCAGGCGTAGACGCAGGGACGCTCGCCCTTTGCAAACTGCGTATTTCCAACGAAGTCAAATTTCAATGCGTCTGCTCCAAAACCACTGCCAAAGGTGGTGGTGGGGGGGGGGGGGATTAATCGCGAAGATTGTAAAAGTCTGTAATATATGCGTGCATAAATAAATGACCTTCTTGGTCTTATTTGAAGTGATTCCACGCGCACTGCTGGTCCCAGGGCGACCTTTGATCCAATTAGTTTGACCATTTGAAACACGGCTAAACCTCTAGTAAGCATCACAAGCGCAGTTATTTCTCACAGCGATTTCTTTAGGGTTTCGCCGAGGAAGACCTACATAACTTTTTCGGGTAATCGATCTGTCTGCCGTGTTCGTCCCTCCTCCGTCGCCCCGGTAAAACTTGTCCCTAGGCGAGGTCTGACGGGCAGTAATCCCTATTCGGGCGACCTCTGCTGTTGTGTGGCATTTTTCGACAAGCTTCAATTTTGATTGTGTTTTAAAGTCAACTATGTCGATATTATTGAGCATCGGTTTTCTGCGCAAAGTACGCGTTGTTGTGTGTGACAGTTGCGCAAGCCAAGCCGAAACCAGTGGCTTGGCGTTGAGACGCTCATGAGATATGTATGCAAACTATTGGCTTGGCGTGCCCGACTGCTTCACGCCCATTGTCCGCAGCAGCATATACAAAGCTTTTCACGGCGCGGTCCCACGGCACAGAGAGCATTACCATCTTGTAACTCCGTTAAAAAAAGCCAATTTGAGTGGCGTTACTGTCCTTTTCCACAATAGAAACTGTAAAACACATTTCGCATGTCTTTCAGCAAATGGTGGGCGACACCCGCAGGCCCACCTTGAAAGCAAAGCTGGTCATGTAGCAAGGTGTGCCGACTGGGCAGCACAAGCAAACGTGTTGCGTGCATACAGAACCATTACAATGATAAAACTGGATTGCCTAGGTGGGCGAAGTTGGACAAAAATGGGAATTAGAAAGATGTGTACTGGAACACAAATTTAGACCTGGTCTAAAACAGACGCAACTTGTTTCTTTTCACAGGGCAACACGTAACCCCCCCCCCCCATTTCACTTGCAAACGAGTTCGACTTTTTCATACCCAAAGCTTATTGCCCGATCGATCGATCGTATTTGTAGGGGAGATTTTAATGGCACTGGCTAACTCTAAATGAGCGGCAAAAACAGAGGAGAGAAAGAAAAGTGAACGCGTTCATGTACAGTTGTCCCCCACGCAAAGCTGTGGGAATTGCCTACATTTAAAGGCCGTGGTGATAATAGGTGTTTCCTGCTCTAGTTCGCCCAGCACAGCTGTGCGGCTCTAGGTAACCGCTAGTGAGTGACGCCTGGTCATATTTGTGGAAGCAATACCGCGGAGCGAGGCTTTCCGGGCTCTGAATAGGAAGGCCTCAAAGGCGTGGGCGGAGCTTGTCACCAATGGAACATAGGGGACTGTGACTGTTCGCCGAGAGTTTCTGTACACATGAGTACAACCATACACAATACAGTCGACTTGGCCGAGTGGTAACTAAACAAACAGACCAACAATAACTATTTTTTTGCGTGGTTCCCGACTTTTTGAAAGAAGATATTGATATTTACCTGTTCATCTGTTAGGTTCTCCAGGGCCTGTAGGAGACTGGGGTCATGTCGATGGGACTGGAAGGAAAGGGAAAGAAAAGTGAAATTACCACAAGCGGTCAACGATGACCTGGCTGCAGCAGTTACAATCTCAAGGCTATACACAAGTAAATTTAGACCAATACAAATAACGCAGATAAAAAAATATCACTTAAAAAGTGTTAAAGATAGAAAATATGCCAAGGGCTTTAAAAAATCTTACCAGCAACCCACTTTCTACCGCCGGCAATAGGATCAGCCTGCTACCGTCTGACAATGCGTTGCTTTCCAAAGTCCCATCTCGTAGTTGTCTGTTGGAAGAGAACGGGTCAAATATGGAAGGCAAACACAATTATGGTAAAAAGGGACTCGGTTGCCTGTTAAATCGGCCGTGTCTGCCAGCGAGGTCAAGGCAAAGGGGCACATAACTTAGGGCGACTACAATAATAATGGGGTCGACGGTGGCCTCTGAAAAATAGACGGTGTCAGGCTTAGTTACTTCAGGAGAACCCATACAAATCCCCCTGATTTGAAACGGGCAACAGCACAGCCACCTCAAAATTCACTCGATCTGGGGCAAATGTAATTTGCGGCGTGAATAGTATCTTTCGTGAACGCTTTTTTTTTAAATGGGCGACAAAGGTTGACTATTTTACAGTTGCATTGCAAATATGGTCATGATCAATGGCTTGTGTTTTCTGACGATATGCACGCTGGATTCCAGCGAGTCGGCGTTTTTTCGCAGCCGACGATAAAGAAAGCATAAATCTTGCTGACTGTATGAAGGCTAGTCTGATATGTTTACAACGTAACCTCCCCTAGTATCATGTCTAAAAAAAGAACCACCAAAATTGGGTACACCGTACAGCCATACCTGTCTTTAAACAACAGCATGAGCTTTTCCTTCGGAGCTTTCAGCTTTTTCGCCAACTTCTTTTTCAGTCCCTCGACGGTTTCGTCCTGGGGAACTTCGATCTTGAACTGCCCACCAGTACTTGGATGAATATCCAGCGTCCATCGCCTAATGGTGGGCCTCGGACCGGTCGCAGGCAGGTTCCCGTTAGCTGCCGGTATATTGTTATTTTCCATGATAGAGCTCTTGGTCCACTGGTTTACGATAGCCTAGTATAAAACTACGCAACGACTGCTTGCCAGTGCTCTGACGCCTAGCGGAGAAAAGGAATGAAGAGATGTGTTACATACGTCTTGGAGGGAGATGACGACAACAACGGCCAGCACACTGGGGTGGACAACTAGGCAACGCCAGTCCGTTGATCCTGACCACGCATCACAAGCTACGTAAGCCGTTCTGTCTGTCGAGTTTCGACCTTCCTTTCGTACACAATAGATTGATTCAGAAGGAGGTCCCCTCAGCCGGTGACTAACACGTTTACCCAATCACAACTGGGCAACTGTTATCGGAAAGCGGGGAAGTTCAGAACAAGTCCGGTGAAGTCACGTTCGCACGCAGACATGAACAGACCGGAACTACGATAAATTAAGCTACACAAATGTTTGTTTGTTGCTGATGTAACACTGTTCTGGTTAACAGACCAACCGATCTTTTCTTGTGGTCGATAAAAAGCTGTCCCAACGCGCATGCGAAATCACATCTCAAATGAGCTTCTCCTGCTACATGCTGCCAACCCCGTAATTATGATGGTATAGCCTTTCTGCGTCACAACTGATACATTGATAGAATATTAGTATTTTTCCTTCCACAATATCGTAGTCATGTATTTTGTCAGTGGTCTGACTAAACAACCGGTTCTAGACTCGCAGCTTTGACGTATAATTGTCTCAGATAAAGTGATTTTCAAAACTGTTGAAGAAAAAAATGTTTCGTCGCGTGTATACGTTTTAGGGCCACGGCGACTCCCACGAAAGAAAAGGGGGGCCTTGAAACGGTACGTATATTCATTCATATTTTGCGAGCCATTCACTGATCTACGCTGAAAAGTGAATGTGAAGTAATATATACGTACACAAATACAGATACAGTCATCATGGCCAGTCGATGAACGTTTCGATCACGTGGTTTTCCTTAACAATAAGACTTTACTGAATCAAAAAGAGATCAGGTTTACATCAGAACAAAGGAACTCGGCAGGGAATGTGGTAAAGGATGAATATATATGTATATTTTTATTTTATTTTTTTTTGCTTTTGACAATCTTGATAGGAATGGCATGGTGTAATTAATCATTAATAGCACATCGCACTCTTTGTTTTTAATATCACCCAGCAAGAGGGCAATTTGCAGGGCGCATCGTCTCAGACCCTTCCTTGTCTTATGGCGGCAGGGCGGCTCTACACAGCGTACAGCAATTGCATTGTTGAATGCTTGAATACCTGCACACACGTGTCATACACATTTCTTGTCACTCCGCGTGGTCTTAACCCCGGTGAACTGTCGGCTTGTCTTATTTTGTCTGTTTGCTTTATGTGCGTTGGGCTCTCAGCCTGTCACGCTTTGGATAAGTTGTGAAAGTGCTGAGGGTTTTATAGAATGTTTCCCTCCCAATTATTTTTTCCCCTCCATTTTGCCTTATTGGTTGGCAGAGAGGGAACGAAATTGGGAGTTGAATATTGTCATTGTTTCATAAATCACCATTGTTGTCGCCGCCTTTCGTCATTATTATCACGTTCCCCGTGGGTGGCAAAGTGTGCACAGCGTCGCTCCACCACATTGGTGATTTGTGAATGCTAATTTATTCCATAAATTGTTGCATAGCGATGAAGAAATACACCCCCGTTATCAGATTTGCCCGTGCCTTGGTCAACGTTCCACGTAAGTAATCGCAGTTGTGTGCGCTCTTCTTCTCACCTCTCCCCAGGAACGCTAATGCTGTGACGGTGGTCTACAGCGGAACAGCTTTTTTTAACCATGTACGTGACAATGGACTTGAGGCTTGAGAGTGAATATTACGTCACTCATTCAAATTTGATCGCATCAGGGCAGGTCACGGACGGACGACTCGACGCGCAGTTTGGCATTGCACCAGGATGTGCTAATGTTTACACACAGGGTGACCTTGCGGTTGCCAAATATCCGAGGAACTCAGCAAAGGATGTAGGATAAACAAAGGGTTTCAAAGGGGGCTATCCCCACCTACGTATCAAATATCTACCGCGTCCAGAATTACGAAAGCGGTTGACAGTACTTGTGTTTAAGCCAGGGTTGTTGGTTCTGAAACTGACGCACGAAAACAATTTGTGTTGGTTTGATTTTGCCTAGGCATGAAAGTTAAAATAACACACTTTTTCTATTTCCACGGCTAGGGGGACACCCCCTTCCCGAACAAACAAATAGAAAGTTGGTATCAGGCCAGATTGACGGCGTCCACAGCGTACAAAATGACTCTATTCAAGCTACTCGGATGTAGATAAGTAAATGGACATGCTTTGATAAAACAGCATGAGGCTATAATTTCATGTGAACACGTCCCCGGAAGTGATACTGGACGGCACCCCCACCTACTGCAAAGCATTGGGGAGACCAGGGGGTGGGGGTGGGGTTGAGATTAATCGACAATTTCGATTTGCCAATTTGTTTCTGAAACAATAGACCAAAAAAAGGAAGCGTCACTGTCCATACGGAAACTTAGTGTACCAACCGCAAGGTTGACCTCTACATCATTATCGCATTCAAGGTTTGGCGTATCACTCGTCCTCCAGATCACTCGTGTATGTTGACGTGTTTAGGGATCGACCATTTAATCGTGGGAGGGAATTGGAGGGACGACTGTTTAAATTTAGGTGGTAGAAAACGATGCGGTCAACAGTGTTGTTAATCATTTTACTCAAAATTCGAAGGGACCTTTGCATCAGGGGTTGAAAATTGAATCATGCGAAGGGTGGTCGATATATGGACGCATAAACTTTTTTCACCTCCTATTGGTATTTCTTTTCCGGTGGGGGTATTTTATTTTTCTCATTCGAGAATTCCCCAGCTTTGTCTCTTTCAATTCAAGTCAATATTTTTGCGTGAGCATCGTGAGTTATTTAAATAAAATTATTCAGTCTATTGTCATTTTGACTACCCCTCCCAACGTTAAATGGTCCATCCCTACTACTTTCACTTGTCAGCAGAAACCTTGCAAAGGCAGACGAGGACAATGGTCTGGCTTGCATCAGTACAACGACTATGCTATGAGGATGCAAATGTATGCATGTTTTAGTTCATAGGTTACATGACATGAACTTGAAAATGAACGGGAAAATGCTACCGTCGTTCAACCGGATAATCGCACGCGTGGAAAGTGGCGATTGCTGATTTGACACATGACAAACGAAGACAGAAACGATAAATTGTTTCATCTGGCATTGGTTGGCACACCTACTATGCCTAATTCAGCATGTAGTGTGTGCAGTGAAAACATTTCCCGGCGAAAACATTAGCATACTGGCGTCCCGTAAAATCACCCTACAGGCAACACATAAACATCGTACGCAAGAAATACCTCAAAGGCCTGACGAAATAAAACAGAATGACAGCGTGTTTCAACGTTTTGCATTTATAAATCCGTTGCACACTACACTTGGAATCTCCTGTTCTACAATTATATATATATATATATATATATATATATATATATATATATATATATATATATATATATATATATATATATATCGAAGTATACAGATGTCCTCTTGGGAAATTACACTGCTCGATGCGGAAAGCAGAGCGTTATAGATAAATAATAAAAAAAAATTACTTCAAGTACAAAGTGATTCTATCTGTTACATAAGTTTCATGCATCTAGCAATCGATTGCTAATTACTTTGTACTTGAAGTAATTTGATATATATACATATACATATACACACACATATATATATATATATATATATATATATATATACATATATATATATATATACATACATACACACATGCACACACACATCACTCGTTACACACTGAGCATCCGTGTTGGAGGTACACCTTCAGTCTCAGACCACCCTCCTCACCAACCATATAGGAAGCCGGTCTATAACTTAGCCTGAACAAGGACAAGTACGTAATCAACGTTGTTAAATTCCCACAAGATCCACCCCTCCGTCGTGTTGGCATGAGACATGCCACACTCTTCGATTGACTGTCATAAAATCGACGAAATACGGTAACCACGACAACATGGACCTAGTCTGAGATTGACAATACAGACGAATCCCCATTTGTGTCCTCTGCACTTTTATGCCAGACCTGGTCGGTTAATTGTTCTTTCTTAAAGTGAATATTTTTACCGTCGAAATATAAACTCCTGACCGATTCTATCCGTCCATGACAGGCTATTTTAAACAGAACCAACATGAGAGACCATCAAGTAAATATTGTTTGTTGTTACCAGATGTTTTCAAAATTCACGGGGGCGTATTACCAGCATTTTACGCATAAAGACGATCTCCAAACAGGTGCTTCCTGAATAATTAAAATAAACTCAGGTAAAAACAACTTTTACAAAATAACATGACCACACGCAACATGTACGGTATATATATATATATATATATATATATATATATATATATATATATATATATATATTATATTATATGTGTGTGTGTTTGTTTACCATTAGGCAACCTTATTGGTTTCATTCGTAATGCCGCAATTGATATCTTGCAAAAGCCATAAACGGTTGATGGACATGAAAGAATTAATTTTCGATTTCATATTTTATTCATTTCCTTCTTTTTTCTTCTTGCCAATCTACTATTCCTGCATTTCTCTGTAATATTTCATCGTGTCTCAAGCGACCTGTGTTCACTTATAGTCCCGGGTCATTAGCAGTGTTCGAGACAGGAGACACGTCTCGACATGGCAAGTTGTAGGTGTGTGGGCAGTCTTTCACCGTTGGATTGGTTCAGCGGCAAACACACACGGTCAAGGACGACCCACCCTCGTTTGAATTGACCATTCACCTGGAACCGGCATTTGCGAAACCAGTTTGAGGACGCCCCGGCGAAATCCTGCCATGGCAACTAGATGTGACATCAAGTTCTTGGGCCAAGTTCACTATTGGTGTCGCCATGAATGTTCTACCTCTATGGTATCGCCGATGTGCTCAAGTTCACGGTGAATGCTCCATTCACTTGAATCTCTGCTGAAATCCGTATGAAAAGAATATACAAGAAATACACGTTCAGCAATTGTGACTCTGCTCAGAGCAAGAACTCCAAACTTTTGAGTCTCAACTTCAACGCCATGGTTCAACTTCAGGGAGAATGGAGGGGCTGTGTTTGGTATTCTATATTAAGGGGTGGGGAGCAAACAACGGCTGACGTTGTCTTTGTCGGACGGTGACAATGAAGCCACGGCCCACTTTTGCCCTGCTGGAACAACAGGCAGGCGGTATATCTACATCAGTTGCCAATCTCACCAAAGAAATCAAATCGTACACACATCGTATTGTGCCAAAACATCCAGTCAGCGAAAAACTCTACTTATTCTTAATATGTATCCAACGGCCGGTGTTCACAACTCAAAAGTGCTGTTTACATTCAAGACAATAGGCAAAGTTCCCGCGAAAACGTAAAAGTAAAATCAATGCACCGGCAATGTCCGGTGTTCCTTCCAGTTTCTTCTGATAGTTTACAGCCAGCTTATACAAGCTCTTTCAACAACAGCCGTAACAACGTACGTCTGCTGAACTTTGCCGGCCAAAGAGTAAATAAACCTTAACCTCAAAATTGCATCGTGTTCTGCTATTATAGTTGCCGCTTCTTGACTGGCATCTCAGTGTGGCCTTACGATATCTAGTCTCCAGCATTCTTTTGCCAAAGTTTCCCTAAATGGAACATCACCTAGGCAACGATAGACCGCTATGTGACCCGTACACAGACGCAACCATAAATTAACCTAAAAGCCGCTCTTGCGCGTATCCGGACGCCGGGGTAAAACCACGCCCAGGACAAATTTCAGGGTTTTTTTATAATATTTCCGTCTAATGTCAGTAGAAGGCTATCGCCGTGATCGGTCTGAGCGAAGGCTGAAATACTTGATCGTATATGAGTCTCCCTCCGCCAACTCCAAGCCCGGGATTAGGCCCTATGGCGAGACCATACACGACTGTATGTTTCAGTCCAGTCTCTGCTGTATGTTTCAGTCCAGTCTCTGCGCAAAGTTCTCTGAGTGTACGACCTCGGTCTCCCGAGCGACAATAGGTGCCGGGCATGGACCGGAGGCGATCATCCGAAAGCTAGAATAGCGTCAGTTTCAGATAATTTGGCAAGTTCGATTAACGACTGCTTTCCAACATGGACAACGCAATATGCGATGTGGCAGTGCTGCGCACTGAACCTGTGCAAAGGTGTTCGTTCACTGATTGGTCATGTTCAACCTCCATGGTTTTCAATTATTGATCGGCCAAAATTTCCCAGACCGGTCTAGATTCTAAAGTAACCTGACGATTAATCTTGTTGACGCTAAAAAATCGGCTTTAATAAATGTGATGTAGCTAGGAATTCATGATTGTTAAACTTTGCTCACCATTCGGCCTTCGATGTTTTTTCTTTTGGTTGTTCGTGTGGGTTTTTTGAAGGTTTTCAGCTCAAGTAAAAATACACCAAGGTAATCTCGGTAACAAAGGGAACATAACAGCCTGGAGGGTCAGCTGATATCTTTGTCAGAGTTTCAATACAGAAATCCTTGTTTGAAGTGTGTAGACAGGTGTCGACCTGAGTCTCAAGGACTTCGGTAGCGTGAACATGTGGCAATGCAGGACGAGGGCAAAGGTCAGGGGGGGTCTTGGCTTCTATCTCGCGGCGTTGCGTTTGGTCACGGTTCCTCTGTGATAGAGGGACAGTGGTTTGGTTATCCGCAAAAACGAATGGTGCACATGAAAATTCTTACACGTTGCCCTACATTTCTCTTGCACTCCACTTCTGCTTGCTGTTTCTTTGTTTTCCATACATTTTGATAGCAGCATTCGTCCCTGGGCATAGAGACACAGGCGGCCGTGGGTTGGGTTGTCTGCTAGATCGATCGATTTTCTGCTCGATCTATCGAGCTCGTATTTAGGTTGCAGTGGCGGGCAGATGGAGAATGGCGTGTTGCTTTTCACACCAAAACCACAGACTGTAGGAGAATGCGTGAAC
>LD533046.1:365412-376727 GCA_001465055.1 Ptychodera flava | reverse complement strand
TGGAGTATATGTATTCGTATGGTAAAAATAAAACGTGTCACGAAGTTGCTACTTGTGTTGTTGTTGTTATTGTTGTTGTTTGTACATTTGAAATATGTTTTTTTTTGTTTATTTTTTATCAATGGTATAAAAAACAAACTTGTTAATAAATGATTAAGACAGGCTTTAGCAAAAATCAAAATAGGAAAGTAGCAATATTTCATAACTTTTCATGACAGCATAACATAAAAAATAACTGTTTGCCCGCAAGTTTTAAAAGTGATTCACAAAATATTAGTCATGTTATGTAACATGATGTATATGTCACTACGGGATCTCGCACAAGGGTTACCATTTTTAATTTTAAAAATTGGAAGTTTTTAATGCTGAAATTTGCTCAGATTTCACTTCTCCGGCATTAGAGCGCCCTCTACGGCAGAGAAGGGTCAAAGGTCAATATAAGGTTACGGACTTGCTGAGTGGACCTTACTCACGACAAATATATATACTTAAAACATCACTTTTTGTTAGTTAAAAATCTACAATATAGTGAATATGTTGCATTTTTCCAGAATTTTCAACTTGTTAAAGGGGAAAACGTAAGGAAATATTAGGTCCTCACCATATCACGTGACATGGCCTGTAACATCAAAATGGGTCCGTTTAAACAAAAATTAAAATTCATTCCTTCTTAGTTAAACTATGCCCTATCATATGTGATATGTTTCGTCTGAATTGAAAATTTGACCTTGGCCACCTTTTGCAGGTTTTTACAGACAGTGCCTCTTAAAGGTTGATACATGTTGTAATCATTTTCAGATAAAAAAAAACATCAACTGACTTCCCTTGGAAGCTATACAGTCATCCATGGTCACTACCATTATCATCATCATCATCATCATCATCATCATCATCATCATCATCGTCATTGTCGTCGTCGTCGTCATTATCATCATCGTTATCATCATCGTCGTCGTCGTTATTATCATCATCATCATCATTATCATCATCATCGTCATCATCATCATCATCAGAAGAAGAAGAAGGAGAAGAAGAAGAAGAGTCGTTTTGTGTTGTTGCTGCTGACAATAAACATGTTTTTGATTATCTCTTGTTGTTTTGCGCAATACTATCGGTCTGTGGGGGTCCTTCCAAAGGCGATCATCGAAAATTCTTTGTTTTTCCCCCTAATATCCCCGGTTGTTGTCTTGGGCGCAGCAACAGTTCGTTTGCGTATAATTGTAAACAACAATCTTGATGTTACCACCTGCGGTGTACTGCGGTGACCTTGGGTGTACGTGTGTCGGCAGTGATTACTGACAGGCTTCACCACCTGTCATGATCAACATCAACGCCCCTGTTCCCGCCAAGGCGCTTGCGTGATCATGTTGACAGTTTGGGTGGCGAACATTCTCCTGGGGGGCGCAGTTCAAACTGCAGAAGCCTCCGATCCAAACAAGAACCTCGACACTATAGAAACAGACCCCCCACGCGGCGTGGCGTTGGCAACACTTCTGGTAGGATGGAGATTAGTCTGTTTTGCGTTTCCTGTTTTTTACAGGTGTGCGAATACATTTCAGCTCCTCTACGCTGTGAGTATGTCTTCAATGCATCATTAAAGGTGATCTTGAGCAACTCGAGCCCCGCTGGGGATCTCGACCTTTTAGTAAACATTGACAAACACCTGCCTCTGAGCGAACCTGTTTGCATGATTTATGAAAGCCCGAGAATTTATCTCCTGGCAAGCAAGGTGAAAGTGTTTTTTTTTTTAAAAGAGCATTATACGCGACTGAAGTCAGTGATTATAGATATTTTTTGGTCGGCGACGGAACGAGGCGATCGACTGGGCTGGCTAGACTCGCGGAACTTCGCTATCATCATCACTTGACAAGTACGTTTCGTTTCGTTTCAACTTCAAAACCGTATGTCTTGTCAACTAGAGCAGCGACTTTGTTGTCACATATGCAAGTACTGTAGCATACACGGATTTGTTGCGGCCGTGTTTACAAGACATGACCGGGGATCAAATTGTCCTCGATTAACAGCATTGCATCGTATATGGACGGGTAATGACTGAATGGCATCGTAAGCATCTACTCCCACGCACCTGACCTACAGTATATCACTCTGTGCAAACCAAAACGAAGCGGTAATATGTAGCCACAGCACTAAATGAAGTGTACACCTTGAGAAAAGATGATCTGATGGAGAAGGTAACTTTCTAGACGATCAATCTGACACAGAGTACTATTTTATATAGACCGGTGTACCTCAAGAACTTAGCAAAGAGTCGAGGAATCGATTAGCAAATCCGTGCCAGAAGGTAAAACTGACCGTCCCTTTTTTCTCGTCAAAGGACTGCAAAATTCTGCCCAGTGTAGTGGAAGAACATATTAATCTGTAAGTTTTTACAGAAATAGGAAAAAAAAGGAATTTTACTTTACAGCTGTACCCGAGGCTTGTAAGAACATTGAAACTTGATGCGATCATGAAGTCTCGAATATATATATCCATGACAATAACAGTTGCCTCTCACTCGTTGGTTTTGCGCATACATCCGCTCTGATATCGATGGACCAAGCTGGATTTCGTAACTCATAACCTTTCACATGTTAATGGGGGAAAACTGCAACTTTTGGTAATAGTTTCGTGTATTTTTGTTCAGTAAAACAAGATAGCATTTCCATTAGCACCCCTAAAAAATGTTGAAACAATACTAGCCGTACTATGCAAGTCACTACTAATAACAAACTTCTCCGGACCAAATTCAAATGTTGATGATAACATTTGAGAGTAGAACAAGAAAGCGCTTAATTTACAGATGTAAAATACTTGAAAATTAATTCTAACTTTCTGTCAGTTATGTGCTATCGTACCAGGGCTTCATAACTCGCACATGTCTTTGACTTTTTTTCAAGTTAAGTATCACCCAGCCATGCAATTTTTTCCTAATTAACGGTAATGGCGATGATACACGTGAGTGGTGGAGGAACTGCAGCAACCCTACACGCGTACGAAATTAGCCGCTGCCGACGGAAATTCGAACAAAATTTGTCTTTTACCTTTCTGTATTATTGCTGCAGCCCATGGCCCGAGTCACTGACCTGTGATTGCTGTTTCCGTGAGATGATTTGTGGCACAACGCACCACCATCATTATATATATGTGCATAGTGATGTTCCAAAGTTCCGCAAAATTCCTGACATGGTACAGAGCATATCCTTGCATCGTGTGGTTAAACTGTAACGTAATTTTGAGCCCGATATGCGAGTATTTGGATTAACCTCGTGGGCAGTAAGTGCCCAGAAACTCTTGCCGATAGTAATACTTTTGGTAAAACCAACCTATATGTATACGTATACTGTTCCATTTTCCCCCGCCGACATTCAATGATGTGCTCGGTGCCAAGCTGGTAAGTTGGCTATTGCATTATATTGGAGACATAGGGAACATTTCATATGGTCAAGTCGCTTTGTAAATAAAGCATAGACTTCAAGGCATACTCGTTTCTCAGCCGAGTTCGTCACTTACCGTGTTCTTGCTGTCATCAGATTTGGCCGGGGCGATTTTCGGTGCTCGGCGGTCAACGCGCTGGAACAATGTGACGACCGCAGCACTGTACTTGGTGGATGAGACTGACAGTGTGGACGCCACCCACAGTCTGACAGGATTGGAGGTCGCGAGTTTGATCGCACGCGAGGCGGTGCCTCTGATTATATACTGCAAAGGTTCCCGTTTATGTAGCTCCGCCCAGCAGACAGCCAACGTGCTCGAAAAAGTTTTGAATTCGAGGGTGGGGTGGCAACAGTTATAATAGAGGGACAATGTATCATGTTTTGTTTCTGGTGTTACCCTCTTACCTCATCTTCCAAGAAGACTTCTACCGTCCTGGTTCGTAAAGCAAACGACATTTCGCCTTCTACACGTCATTCATGATCTATGTAATGGTTTTTGCAAAGATTCTCTATCTGTCAAGTTTTTGCACCATTTTTTTATTGCGTTTCATTTTCTTTGATAGTGATCGCCTTTGTGAAATTCTAAAAGATATCTATAATGTTGAGTCTCTCGTATCCCTTTGTTTCTGAGTAGATTTTCGTTATCTTTGTTAACATGACAGTTTGGATGGTGACACATGACCAAAGTCCCTACGTTTGACCCGGAATAGTGAAGAGTGGGGTCGTCAAAACCCTGGAGGGGTGGGGGAGGGGGCAACGTACGTACCAAAGTGTACCATTAGAAAAAGTCGCAGTACACAATATGATAACGCACCCAAGAACACAAATTAGTAGCCTGATATAGCGCAGAACACAATTGCGCAAAACGATACAGCGAAACTATAGGTCTACTTGTAGCACCATCGAAGAAACTATATGCACAGAATAGCACAGTGTGGCGAAGTATATCGCTAGGTTCATTATTACAGAGGGTAGACATGTCACGTTCACTGTGAAGAACATGAAAAAAAATATTGCAGTAGAAGAGATTCTTAAACAGAATCATGAAAGGGAAATTAACTGTAATTTGTGATAATTTTGCTCTAGGAAACAGAGTATATATTGAACTCTCTTCGTCCAAAAGGTGCGTTGATACCAAGAATTAACTTTGTAAGCACATCAAATGATGTCCAACAAGCATGGTATTGTTGACAAATCAATTCTAGTCCGGGTCTGAATTTGGTTGGCAACAACAGTATTAAAAGTGACGCTCATACTTACTGCGTTGACAAGTTCCACTCAAGACACATGGAAATAATTGGACTAGAAAAATAATTGTACTATTTTACAGATGGGAAAAAATAGGAGAAAAATACATTACAAGTAACAAGTAATTTACGTTCAATTGCCGAGCTTCAAGGTGCAGACTTCGGTAGGATAATCACACAATTAAACACGACCACAAACATTTTAAAAGCGGGTGACGATTTCTGAAATAGATATACAATCTTCACCAGGCGAGATGACGAAAATCGAGCTCAATAAAGTAAAAGCCAATCAAAAAAAAACTTATTTGCAAAAGTAGGAGTTGCACCACATAGCCCCGAATGAATGTCGAATGAAAATCCACAGTAGTACACTGAAGCAGACGCGGCAAACATACTCAACGCAGCAGGTCAAACCACAACACAGTACAACACAACCACAAAAAAGGTTATTGAATAGGCGTCACACCACTGAGTGCATAATATACGATTTATTGTAAAGGCGTTATGGCATAATCAAACACCGATTTCTTATTGTAACGTGCAAAATATGCAGCGTCATCAGAAAATGAGTGACACAGTTTCCAGATGTATAAATCTTACACAGCATAAACATGGCCTGTAAAAATTAAAATAGTATTCCGAAAACAAGGTTTAAAAAAAAGATAAGTACATGTTGTGAACTGAACTCGCAGCTTATACAGAATAAAATAATATTATACACATGGGGCATCTACATGAGTACTTAATGGTGAAATCAAGACAGCGCGTCGGTTACATCGCTCTCAACAATTCGCCGATCATATTAATCGCCCCCCAAAGACATAGGTCAGACTCTATGCCGGAACGGCGCAAAAAGTCGATTCTCTGAGATAATTTAGTACGAGACACAAAGTTGTCGACAGACTTCGTAATCAATGACCGATGAGCCTTGGCAGGACTTCCATGCGGGTAGTTTACTCACCTTTAGCGAGGAAAACAAATCTGCAAATATCACGACATGCGGGCAGGTCGACAAGGTGACGACGCTTGAAAGGCTGGACATAGTTATGGGGTGGTAAATCAATTTCTCTCCTCACATTTTTAAACATTATAATTAGATATAAGTTCGTTTCCAAATGAACTTTACCCTGTTTCAAACTTTTCTTTCTGTTTATTCTCATTGTAATGTCTCTCTTAATCAGAATGTTTTCACTCTCCCCGTGGCAATCATTTGTGCCCCAGATAATAATACCCCGATAATAATACCCCTTTTCACGTTTAGTTGAATAATAGTAAACTCTATGCTCTAGTATGCCTAGAAAAGGTTGCAATTTATTCGACACATGTACAGTAGGACGCTTTGCCAGTCAGGTACGTGATGGTAAATACCGCAACCTTGATTTGTGACCAAAGGCATCTTCAAATCGCAGAGTTTCTGTGTCAGTTCAGTGGCATGCGCAGTACAAACATATAGCATGCTACTTCCCCTACATTCGATTAGTAGGTCCATGCATCATGCAATTGCCCTAACGGGAGAGTGCGCTGCGGGGACAGATATTTGGACTCTCTATTTCGACAATTTTTTTCTGATCTACCACTTATCAGACTTATTGTAAAGCTCTTGGGGTAAGAAAAATGTTCAAGGTCTCAGTTTTTCCGAAAATGTTCTATTCCCCCCCTTAGCGTTACCGTAGGGATGGTGACCATTTTGAATTTCAAATATCGGTAAATGTTGTTAGTAATCTGTTTCTCTAGTACCAAACTTTGCAAGATGACTCCCTACTTTTATTCCTGAATAGGTAAGAGCATGGTTGAAGGTTTAATCCAGGAAAGTTTGAGCAAAAGTTGAAATCTTTCCCTTTTGAGGTACATACTACCTTAAACAAGTTATGTTTACATTTGGTGTGACGTAAATGTCTCCATACTTTGGCGATTAAAAAGTCGTATTCCGTGACAATTGTAAGAGGCCTGCCTACACGATGCTAACTGTAAAGTAATGAAATAAGACTGTGGGTTGTTTTCAAAATAAATAAAGCCAAGAACACGCCTTTCACACATATCTAGCGGAAATACCTGAAGAGAGTACGAGACAAATTTGACTTCTCGTTGTCCCAGTTTCTGATTCCCATGCCACTTTTCACGACGTGTCACCACACACAAATCGAAGCAAACGTGAAGAAAATTATTGCTGTATTTTGTTGGGACAACTCAAAACCGATGTGTCGTTGTGTGTTCTGCTCGGACAAAAACTTATCTGTCAGGGGTCTTGGTTAAAGGGCACTCTAAGTATCTCACAGCAAATATTTATCCCGTCTGATTCCAATATTTAAGATGTTATTATCAAAGTGATTAGTACTATTTGCTGGCCAGCAAAAGTCTCTACTTTATTATTGATTTGTAACGTCCAGCAATTAATGGGCACATACTTTTAAGTGATTACGTTACTGTGGACGTAATCGATGTCTAACAAATGAGGCAAAACCTTCAATCTGTGTGTAATTGTGATAAATGACAACAGATGGACAGATGTGGACTGTTCAGCACGCAACTGGTTAGAAACAAGTCATCGTTAATGACATAGTCCCCGCTACTGAATAGAATGTTTTTGGGAGCTATTGATCCCTGTTTTGATTGTAACAGTCACATATTTGGCGCTCTTATCGCAGTGAGACAAATTGAAGTGCACATTAAAATTGTTTTAAAATATTCTTGTACTAGGTTCTTGTACTAAGTTTGAAATTTTGTCAAAAATGACCGCCAGGCACCCACATTGGATTGTATCGTGACATGAATTGACATGCATTTGTGTGTAATTTTACATTGTTCATATGCTTACGTTCAATTAGATCTGTTCAGGCATGTCTAATGCCTGCAGGTTGAGAACTTGAGAAAACCATGATAACATGGCCGTCTAATGGCTGCCATATTGGTTCTTGCTGTCACAAAAATTAACATGCATATTATAGGTGTGCCACTGCACTCTGTCCTTGAACAAAATTTGAAGAAAATGGCAGAAGTGAAGGCATGTTTGTGGGGCATGGCCCTGGACGTGAAAAATGGAGACAAAATGGCTGCTTGGTGGCCATATTTGGTAATATCATGACACAAATTTACATGCACATGTGTACCATAGTACAATGTCCCTGTACCAACTTTGAAACAAATCGATCCAGGTGTTTCTTGACTATGGCTCTGGACATGAAAAATTACAAGAAAATGGCAGTCTGGCGGCCATATTGGATCACTAGCAGGAAAAAATCCACAAGCACACTATTTATATGATAAAAAGTTATGTCCTTGTACCAGATTTGAAACGAATGTCCCGACATCTGTAAGAAGAGCTTGCGTACAGCCGGATGCACAGACGGAAGGGCCCACGGGACTTCGTCCGTTGAGACAAAAATATGCAAGGAACTTCAACAGTATTTCCAAGACTGATTCAGGTCTACACACTGCTCTACCGCACTGGGATTATGTGTATCTAACTATTACGATGTTGTTTTTTGTAAATAAACAAGTTCCTCTTACAAAGTATTAGCGAATGGGTAATAATTCGAGAAATTTCTCTCCGATCTGCCATCTTCTTTTTCAAAAGATAATGAACGAAAGTGAATTACATATCACATGCAAACTTTTTTTTCACTTTAGCACTTTTATTGAGCATTTGACTATATTTCCGGGTTATGACCTTTCTGAGGCATTTGGTTTTGAACTTAATGTACTCAGTAAATAAACACTTGTTATCCAGTCATTTTACGAGTTATGGTCTCATGATTAACTGGCTGACATGATAGGTTGAACGGCGTTGATTCTTCTTTCTCATAGAGCAAGTATTGTCATTTTCGGAGCAAACATAAAAATGTAGCGCCAACAGGAACCAATTTATGCCTTAAGCTCCTCTCACACACTGTCACACATAGATAGCTAGATAGATAGATTCGTAGAAAGATATTTAGATAAAGATAAATATGTATAAAGTAGTATGTACCGCGCAGACACACAACGTGAGTTTATAAAGCTATACATACGTATGAAATTAGCCAATATATATATATATATATATATATATATATATATATATATATATATATATATATATATATGTATATATATATATATATATATATATATATATCTCTTATTTTAAACATGCAGCTATACTTACAACAGTAAGATGCTTTAAAGCACATCCCTGTGTGGAATTTAAATACAGAATTCACCTGCAAGTGTCGTTTTACTGTATGTGGTAGTCCATGGTGCAAATTAAGAACAATTTTGTCCCCACGCAAACTAAACTTGATATATTTGTGCATTTATATATGTTTGACAATTGATATGAATGTACTTCACTAGCATATGGTGATTCAGAGGGCAATTGTGTACAAGAAATTTAATTTTTGAATTTCATCCAAAAGTGTCATTTCGCTATAAATGGTTGTCTATTGCCCGAACTATGCCGTTGATAATGCTCGTTCCCTAACCTTTTTTAAAACCAACCTACCCTAAAGTGTGTTTTTCATTTTGGCAATTTCCATCTGATCTGGTTGTGTTTTGTGTTTTCTTACCCGCAGCCATTGAGCAGGAAGTATTTTTACATGTAATGGAAGAAACCAGACTAGTCGAGCAGCTCTGTTTTCTCAGGGTACACATTTACCGGAAACAGACGTCACGCTAATTGATTCAGATAACATTTCTCTGGATGATCTCGCGACACCGAGTATAATTTACATAATAAAACGCCTACACAGAACGACAAGGCAGGACAGAAAATTGAGGTACAGGTTTCTCCAGTAGGAAGACTTTAACCATTATCTCATGAGAGAAACACTCGACCAGACAAATGACTTTAAAATTATTCTCTGGCATAAAGAGGCATCGACCATAGCAACAGATGAAATATATATTGATAAATATAAAAAGTATTAAAGTGTCATCAACGAAATGTATAAAGATTGAAGGAGTGGAACCATCTAAACCCAACTCGGACTGGTCTTGAAATGTGACATAGAAAAAGGTCAACGCACAGCTGATGTAAGTCGTGAGGAATTGCTCTCTGAATGTCGACACGAGAACAAAATTTACCTGTCGAGCTTTAACCCTCCTGCTGCCAAAAATGGTATGATCCAACATATGAATAAATTGTATCGATCTTTTCCATTCGTCTGAAGATCATGAGTTCTTGAATCTCGAGTGATGGAACAAACGAAAAATGTCAATAGACCAACAGTTTGAAAAGAGTGCTTTTCCAAAACCAAGCGAAGCTTGTGGACCGACGAGGGTTTCAGCAAAATTTCCTGAGATAGTTGTCACAGAATTCAAAATAGCTTGATTTCTGCCCACTTGGCCTTAAAACATGATTTACGGCTTTTATAAGGAGAGTAGCTGTAACCAGGTAACATTTAGTGAGTTTTTCGTTGTTATACTCCGTATGTCAATTTCAAGTTCTTGCCCTAGGCCCCAAATAATGTAAAAACACTGACGGTTTAGCTTGGAGGTGTGTCGACTGCACATGCATTTGTCCAGAAACTAGAATTATTTTAAACAATAGCCGTGCATTCTATGCATATAGTCGCTGTGTTGAAAGCTAACTAGTATATGTTTTTAAATGCTTTTGGGTGTTGAACAAGAACTTGATAGTGACATACAAACAAAAAAGAGAACAAATATCAAATGTTACAGCGACTGGCACTTTAAAGGGAAAAAGTCGTCTGAACTTCGCCTGTGCGAGTTCTTGTTTACAAACAATGAATTTCGTGAACGATATCTAGATGCAGTTTATCATCATAGTTGCAACATTTAAATTATACGATGTAGATTATGACAGACATGTTTTAACTTTCATCAATCACCATCGTACCTTGGATACAACATTTACATAGGTCGTATGGGTCCCATACGACCTCTGAGCGCAGTTCTGACGATCGTATCCCTTTAATAACATGAAAGAACGGTGTGACACTTCTTTACCCAAGTAATAACTACATTTGGTGCAATGTCAATGAGACAGTGGATGATCGCTATTGGAGTGATATTAAAAGGACATTAGCTGTAATTTCAGTAATATTTTCATTATTTTTTGTAAACGTAATTAAGCAGGTATAATTTCCTCTATTTCTTCTTCTTCGAGTATGTTGAATAAAAGCATCATAAACCTCACAAATTCTGCGCTAAAATTCTGTGGTCAACAAAATTAAAGCCCCACTAGCTGTATCTTTAAGCATTATTTTTATGATTTATCTTTCAAACTATAATAGGTTTGTGAGAATGGTGTGTGTATACACTTATTATTAACTACCCTCTGGGACTGTATATGCAAAGATTACACTGCGATTAAATGTTTGCCTAAACATTAAAATGTAGCCCCATACGGAAAAGCAACAAACGGTGATACTGAGCATATCTGCACAGAAATTTTCACCTAAACTTCAAAGATCAGTCCAATGTAATGCATAGGGGGGTGAATGTTTTCAACTCTGACATTGTTTGTTCTATTTCCTTTGTAATACCACCAATTTTTTGAAGTGGCGGGAAATCAAAATGACCGTTAAAATTTGAATTTACTTGTCAAATGTTTCACAAAAGAATGGTTTCCTAATGCAGTGGCAGCCCATATCCCTTCAGAGGGTAGAATTCAAAGAAAACAAGGAGAGAATAG